>MQUG01004113.1:0-52541 GCA_007213375.1 Steinernema feltiae | reverse complement strand
CAAACGAAGCTCAGAGTTGATCGACAGATGATTGTTTGAGGCGGTTGGCCTGAAATTGAGCGATTTGGGATTGAAGCAATTGGAACAACAGGCGCGCAACACGTGACAAACGACAGGAAAAGATGATAAACCATAGCATTCAATTGTAGCTTAAATGAGAGCAAAGGGCAAACGCTCCATTCTCGTTCTTTTGCGTATTTCTAGCGCTCGGCTGTCTTGTCTCCGTCTCTCTTCTTCGTGTGTGGCGGTTGCAAACCGTTTTTTCAAGTCTGTTTACACTCTGTCTGCTCCCCTCGAGTCGCGGCGGTCGGTCGACCGACTGCGTTTGCACTTTAATCGATGACGCGACGAGCGGAAAGCGCGTTCGACGCCGATCGATATCTGTTGAGAGCGTTCGCGTCCATTGCTGACAACCGCGCTCAAAAATGAGCCGAAAATGGAACATTGAGAGCTCGAGGAAGGCTCCACGCTAAAGTAGACGCGTATTTTGGTCGAATAAAGCAAATGACAGCAAAAACTATAGTAAATACCACATTGTAGTAGAAACTTCGCACGTTCGGAGTCGCGTTGTTTTAGAACAAAAGACGCCACTTTTTGACCCAAATTGGCTCTGCATAGAACAAGATGCTTTGGAAGCGATGTTCCAAAGGTTTTAAACAATCCAATTGACAGAGAGTTGAGTGCTCCACGAGCTTTCGGCTTCCAGGAAACTTGAAATTCTAGGAAATTTTTGGTTTTGTTGACGCGTCACCATGCACCAAAGATGGCGCTTACAAAAATTTCATAGGACAACTGAGTCTTCCTTCAGATAGCAAATGTTAACGGGGATCCTACATTTCATAGAAAATCACTGAAAATTGCGGTTGAAAATGCCATGTACGGTAGCACTTCAACCGCTGAAAATGACCATTGACCAACAAAATGGCCATTTGAAAATGAAAATGCTCCAGCCATGTGTCAATAGCTGTCACTTCTTCACGTTCCGCCTTTCTTCTCCAATACCAAACGTACAACTGAAAACAGAAAACTGTTAACGCTTCCATTTCTTTATTTTGACCAATCTGACGTCAACGCTCAACATCTGATGCTCAAAGTTCAAACCGACAAAATCGTGGCAGCTGTTCACGCAATCCTCCTGTCTCGAATGACGATTTCTCTGTTCGATAGGCTGAAATTCGGTTTTAGAATCACGATTTTAAGCATTTCTTGGAACCAACCTAGTGCCGCAATCCCCAGTTGCAAGAGCTGCAGCAAATATACCTTCAAATGCCTAAAGATCGTGTTCTTTTTTGCTCCCATGTGTCCACCATTGATAATTCGCTATTCTAGCGAATCTGAAACGTGAGGCGAGTTATTAAACCAGCTTGCAACTCTTACAATGCCGTAAATGCAGGATATTTTGGGTCTGGACGGATAGTTTTAGGTAGGGTAGTTTTTGCCCCTGCAGAAAAGCAAAGATGAGCGATCCAAAGAAGGTCCAAATCCGTTTTCCCTTCGGTGGTCAGCTGCACAATTACTCCGTCTTTTGTTGACGATTTATGAAGAATTTTCTTGATACGTCTCACATTGTCCAAAGTTGAGCGATCGTCAAAAGTCGGAACTTGTTGTTGCGTTGGCTAAAGTGGAAAATTAGCAGAATTTTTAATCGTTCAAATCTTTTACCATGACAACGTAAAAATCTGCCTTTTTGAAAATGGCAAGCGCAATTTGCCGTTGTATGTGAATGGGATCATTGTGCGCACTTTTACTCGAATAGAACTAATTCTTGAGTAGCAGATCATCGATCTCCTCACCACTAAAGTTGATACGATCAATCGCGTCCGGATCGACGATGGTAAATTCCAAAGTACTGGAATACGACTAAATCGTGAAAATTATTGTTCAATAAATTAACATACCAGCATCATCAGAGGGTTTTGCTTCGGGGATACTAAAGTCGATATCCATTGCCCCAGGATGAACGATTTTATACGGCAAATTGCCCCGATACGACTAAAACGAGAAATTAGTTTAGTTTAGTTTTGAAATCAATAATTTAACATACCAGCAGCATCAGGATGTAATAAAAAGCATTTGTTGTTGCGCTTTCTAAATCGAGAAAATGTCGGCGAGCGCTATTTGAGGAGAAAAACTGCTGTGATCAAAACTGTGGGCAAATCCGCCTTTCGTAATTCCATCAAAATTCGGGGTTTCAATCGAACACGAATGCGTCCCTTAGCAAAGTTTTTGCAAAACTCTGTTCCAGTTCTTCGTTTGAGGGAGGTGTTTCTAAAATTTTGCTCAAGTTCACAGTGGCTTTTCTATATTGGAAACATTTTTTGCAATGTTTTTTTGTTTTTGAACAATTAACGGTCGGATTCGATGTTCCAAAAATAAAATAAAAATGTCAGCGAAAATTGCTTATTACGTTAAAAAGCAAAAAATTGTGCCTACCTTCGTACTTTCGTACTTCACTCTTGTCGTAGTCGAACACATCTTTTGGAAATATTCAATGAGAAGATCTCTGCAAAGAGTAAATAGAACGATCGCGGTTTATGAATCAGTCAAAATGCGAAAAATGACGTTTGTTTGGACATGGAAGGTTCTGTCAAAAACTTTGAAAATAAGAGGCGGTTTCTCTTTGAGATGACGTTGTGGTTAGTTCATAAAATCAATCATTTTAGGAAAAATTTGCGCTTTGTTCCCAATTCAATCAAAATGTGCTCCATTCAAACGATCACTTTCAATGAAGGCGCCACAATTCTGTGTTTCCTGGGTCATTTCAGGTCGCAAAGCACTTTCGTGGCATCAGAATCACGTAAAAAAGGCCAAAAAATGTTGTTTTGGACTAAACAAAAACAGTTGACAGCCAGGGACGCGCAATCAAGATGCTGTAGGACCCAACGTTTGAAGCATCCCCTAGATTCCAGTCCTGACATCACTAGAAATTCCGCCGTCTCCGATAATCCAAAATTTCACTTGAATTTGAGAACGGTCATCATGCAAAGCTTTTTTTCCAATTTAAATTCTTGAAATCCAGAAACAACTTACTTGTATTCACAAACGAAGCTCAGAGTTGATCGACAGATGATTGTTTGAGGCGGTGGCCTGAAATTAAACGATTTGGGATGAAAGCAATTGGAGCAACAGTCGCGCAATTGATAAACGTTCGAGGTTCAATTGTGGATTAAATGAACGAGGGCGAACGCTCCATTTTCGTTCTCTCTCTGGTGCGTATTTCTAGCGCTCCGCTGTCTTGTCTCCGTCTCCTCTTCGTGTGTGGCGGTTGCAAACCGTTTTTTCAAGTCTGTTTACACTCTGTCTGCTCCCCTCGAGTCGCGGCGGTCGGTCGACCGACTGCGCTTGCACTTTAATCGATGACGCGACGAGCGGAAAGCGCGTTCGAGGACGATCGATATCTATTCAGAGTGTTCGCGTCCATTGCTGTCAGCCGCGCTCGAAAATGAGCCAAAAAATGGAACATTGAGTAAGGCTTCACGCTACAGTAGACGCGTATTTTGGTGGAATAAAGCGAATGAGAGCAAAAACTATAGTAAATATCAAATTGCAGAGTCATTTGGAAAATTCGCACGTTCGAATTCGCGTCGTTTTAGAACAAAAAACGGCTCTTTTTGACCTAAATTGGCTCTGCATACAGAAGATGCTTTGGAGGCGATGTGCCGAAGGTTTTAAACAATCCAATTGACAGAGAGTTGAGTAATTTGAGTGAAGAGAGTTAATTGGAACGTGCGTACGTTCGAATTCGTGTCTTTCTACAGCTAAAAACGCCATTTTTTGACCTAATTTGCTCGCAATCTGTGGCTATTTTTAAATTTGTTCGCAATCCTTGAGCTGCACTCCCCTAAAAATCGTTCCGATCGTTTTTGGAGATGCCTGTTGAACTCCTAACGAGTGAATCGAGCTATAATTCAGCATTTGCACAAATTTCTACTGTATTCCATCTAACAGTCAGAAATCAGTTTTTGGTCTCTTCATGAATGGACGTTTGTTTGTGTGGGGATTAACACGATCGTTGGACAAAAACGGTCGCATGTGGCGTTGCTAAGGCCTAATAATGACTCTTTCTTCGTCCAAAGAGAGCTCCAATCCAATCACATTCAATCACATTTTAGTTCAGGTTTACAGTTGAGACCAGCTGGCTAAAAATCCATTCTAAGAGTCGTGATTGATCAAAAAATGTACAAAAATGTTTACAAAGCATGTCATTAGGTAGCGAGACTGATCTCCGCAGGACAGTTCGTCGCAGCAATTCGACAATACTAGTACTCGTTTTTATTTTGACCCAATGAGATCCTTGCGCTGATTACTTTTTGATTAAAAATCGCTCTTTTTGTTCGGGACAGAAATAACACACAAATTTATTCCGACTTCGCTGGCGGTCAAAGTAACCGCACAGCTTCAGTACAACGAAGAGAATGAATGAACGGTCAAACTGTGGATACGAGGGAAGGAACGCGAGCGATGTGTGAAAGTGCAAATCGCGTTGCTCGCGACACTTTTACAGTTGCGACAGGTTGAAGTTCCGTTTTTGCTCCACTATATCCGCGGTTGATTACAGCGATTCTGGCAAAGCTGCAGCGAAAAGTGAGCTACTGTGAATCAATTGAATCAATCAATACTTACAGCGCTGTGAACGGCGGCTGTTTCTCATTCTTTTTGAGAATTACTGATAATATAGTTCTGTTTCGAGCGCAGACGTGCAGCGATGAACTATCCATAAGCACGATAACTCCATTTTCTCGTCAAAGTCGAGATGCAGAAATTTGACCGTTATCTGTACGTTAGTGTTAGCGGGTGGGTGCAAGATGTCCATAATCTGTTTGACTTTTCTCAAAGTTGCATCTTGAAAACTCGGTGCAGCCTGGCCTCGCTGCACCTTTCTCTAGAATGAAGAATACCAAAAATTAAATTAACTATTTGGATCAGTTACCATGACACCATTTTCTCGTCAAAGTCGAGATGCAGAAATTCCTCGTCAATCCATACGGTTGGTAAGGTTGGTGGAGTGACGAGGTTGGCGAAGCGGTGAGGTTCGTGGAGCGGGGTTGTCGCAGCAGGTTTGACGGAGAGAGTTGAGGGGTCAGATGAAGCCGAATGTGAAGAGAATGCGGGTGAGGGGGCTTTTGTTGTGATTAGGTTACTGTAGACCATTCGACTTGCGATGATCCCTCCTTTCCAGTCGACGAAAGAGGTAAAAGAGGGTGATTTATGCATCTGAAACGAAGCGAGTGAACTCGTGATGCAAGGACCGCTTGACTTACGTTGAATTGAAGAAGATCCTCGTCGAAGAACCGACTGATACGGAAGGCGGAGACCAAGGAGGGGATCCGAGATCTGACCTTGATGAGGCAAACCGTCAGCTGTTCATTTATGGAACAAAAAGCGCTGCGAGAGTTGCCACAGGCGGCATTGCATTGAAAGTAATACGGACGTTCCAGTCGCGTCGGGACCAAATTTGGTTTGGATCTTGAAAACTCGGTGCAGCCTGGCCTCGCTGCATCTTTCTCTAGAATGAAAAATACCAAAACTTGTATTAACTATTTTGATTATTATTACCACGATTACGTACAGCTGCTTCCTGTGGAAGACGGCAAGCGCCTGTTCCCTATTGTACGTGAATGGGATCATTGTGCGCAGCATCAGTTAACTTGAAGTCGATTTTATCAATCGCATCTGGATGAACTATGGAATAGGAAATCTATTCTAAGAGTCGTGATTGATCAAAAATGTACAAAAATGTTTGTAAAGCATGATATTAGGTCGCGAGACCGATCTCCGCGGGTCAGTTCGTCGCAGCACTTTAAATTTCGCTGTACTATTTTCATTACAATACAGCAAGGTTAAACAACACAACACAATCGCTCGAAGTCCTCCTCGACTGTCACCTTAAGTGCGGCCTAATTGGCCTCTGATGACGCCCACCAGTCGATGTTCTCATTCTCTGTCGTTCTCCAACGCACGATCGACGGCTCTGGCGATGGCCATGTCCAAGATTATCGTTTTCTGCTGCATTCTGCGGCATTTTCTAAAATAAATTGCATGTTTACGGTTACTAAACGTCAGTTTCGTACCTCGTACATCTTTGCAAAGTAGTCGATTAGTACGTTTCTGTAAACCAAAAATTAAGCCTTAATACAACAATTTTTGGTTACCTGACTAGGGCTAGGGCTCAGACTCTTTTGGCTCTTAATTCGAATCCGAATACGTGGCGACGGTGGTAGTTTGCGTTGTCGACTGTTTTTTGATCGCTTTCCTCGTTTTGGTATCGCTTAATTCAGTGATGATGTCGATCATTTCAACTCCATCCTCCGAGAGACGAAAGAGAAAAGATCCGCAGCGACCTAAAACTAAGATTATTGGTCTAGTTTTTGATAATTCCGTGTTAATCGCTTAGATAGGTACGGTAGAAATTATGATTACCGAATAAGTTCTGTCGGTGGTCGCTTGTTCGTGCAATTTTGATCATCTTTGCAAAAGGTTGTCCATATGCAAGAGTAGACGTCGCTTTGGCCACAATTCTGAATTAAACATTTTTAATTTTGCTTCAGGACTGATTCACCCTACATTCAGTTCGTCCACTAGATGTTGGTTTGGACTTGACCTTTTAGCTGCTGCTGGGTGTTTCGGTAAGATCCAGATTCAGATCGATGTTGTTAAA
The DNA here is from genome assembly GCA_007213375.1 of Steinernema feltiae. Lineage (NCBI taxonomy): Eukaryota > Metazoa > Nematoda > Chromadorea > Rhabditida > Steinernematidae > Steinernema > Steinernema feltiae. The sequence goes on along the minus strand of MQUG01004113.1, from coordinate 45,883 downwards.
CAGCTTCAACAAGCCCTGGTACATGTCGTAATCTAAAACGTTGTTAGAGCCAGAGCTTTTGACATTTTAAGAAAGTTTTGAAATTAGATTTTCAGTACAATGTGACGCGTTTTTCGACTTCTCCAAAGTCGGAAAACAAGCCGAGTCATGAGTTGTTAAATCGCTTGTTTGCAAGGTGAGTTGGTGTCATACCTTTGCAAAAAGTCAAAAAGTCTCGAAAACACGCGTAATAGTGAAGCGGCGAACATGCGAATAATCACAATGCGCCGCACTTTCGTATCTGAATGTTGTGACTTGCAACTGGCTCCTTTGTCGGTGAGTCGGCGAGTCGACTCGACTCGCAATTGACTAGCGAGTCACATCACTATTGTCGCAAGTTTCTGCAAAATCTGATCTCATAGCGGCGTCGGCAAGGCTTTAAACCATCTTAAAAAGCAGAATTTCAAGAGCGCACTCAGTAGCTATTAGACATAAAAATCAATGGTTTTCGGCTGTGGAGAAACCAATTCGTCGCTCACGGTTAGACGCAAAAGATCGATTGACATCTTGACGTAGCTATTGCAGAAAGATTTTGCAGAAATTGGCGACTAAACGCATGATTTGCCTCGGTAGGTCCGATACGTTGAAAAACGCCAAAAATGAAAACGTCAGCAACATTTCAGCGCGCGCGTTAAAGTCGTTTTTTGCTCTTTTTCCGTTGCGACATGTAATCAAATGTTTAAAAAATTAGGTACCTTTTTTGATTTCTTGAAGTTCCGTTTTTGCTCCACTATATCCGCTGTTGATTACAGCGCTTCTGGCAAAGCTGCAGCAAAAAGTGAGCTACTGTGAATCAATTGAATCAATCAACACTTACAGCGCTGTGAACGGCGGCTGTTTCTCATTCATTTTGAGAGTGATAGTAGTTCCGTTTCGAGCACAGACTATCGAGCACTATCCATAAGCACGATAACACCATTTCCTCGTCAAAGTCGAGATGCAGAAATTCTTCGTTAATGCATACGTTGGACGTCTTTCAAAGTTGCATCTTGAAAACTCGGTTCGCTGCATTTGTATCTAGAATGAAAAATACCAAAACTTGTATCAACTATTTGGATCATTATTACCATGGTTACGTACAGCTGCTTCCTGTGGAAGACGGCAATCGCCTGTTCCCTATTGTACGTGAATGGGAACATTCTTTCAGCAGACGTTCTTTGATTGCGGCATCAGTTAACTTGAAGTCGCTGTTATCAATCGCATCTGGATGAACTATGGAATAGCTCAAGTGCCCGCGAAAAGACTAAATTAGAGGAATTATGAATAGATTCAAAAAATGAATCACACTCACTGTATAACACTCGAAAAGGAAGACGCATACTTTGAGTCGTTGTTTCCAAATCAAGCATCGACAGAACGTCCCTCAGCTCTATTTCAGGAGCATAATGGGCCGTGCCGCCGAAACCTTCGGGCAGATTGTTTCCTTCTAATTTCATTAAAGTTCGTGGCCTCTCCAACGCAGAGAGCGATCGTCTTTTCTGCTTTGCTACTTACAGAATAGGTTCAAAATGTATCACACTTACTGTATAATACTCGTTAAGTAAGATGACGCATAACAGCTCTTTCAGAACGTCCTGAAGTCACTGGAAGTGGCGTGAATAACTGTTGTTGTGTTTAATGATGAGCCCTTACGGCTCCAAGGCAAATAAGAAAAACCTGCGGTAGTACTGTAGTACGTTTATGGCAGTTTTTTGTTGTTTAGGCAACTTTTAGTTTTACATTTCTTTAAACTTAATTTCTGACAGTTAGCTCAAGTTGAAACATAAATGAAATGAATGATAATCAATAATTCAATGAAAATCTGATACAATTTATTATTAAAAGAATGATCCTAAAATCGACTTTTGTAAAAAGCAAAAATGTCATCAACTAATCTAAACTACCATAAAGACCAATATCTATCGCTTCAAGAGGCGGAAAATAAAGGGAAAACAATAATTCAAGTTTCCAGCACTGTATATCCAGCACAGCACTACTTCTATACCCCAAACAAGCTTGTTTTGACGCATTGTTACACGTTCTAAGCCAAATTGCCAATCACACCGTTCAAATATGCAATGTGTGGCCAATTTTTTGAATGTTTTGATGGTAGAAAGAAGAAAATAGCGTTGTTGAGTTGTTGATTGAAAAAAGAAATAATTTTAAGCAATTTTTGCCGTATTTTTAATCTAATGAGTGTCGTCAAAATGCTGCAAAATCCACGCAAAAACAAACTGACAGTTGTCATTCTCAAATTACATTGTTTTAGTTCTTAAGACTACTGGGCTGCTGAAAATTTGAATCACAGTGTCCCCCTTTTGAATTGAATACAAAATTATAAACACAAGAGTCGTCTTACCTTTCATTTCCACTAAATCGTCCTTTTTGGGATATTTGCAGATCTCTGTAAAATGTGCATGAGCCGTCATTGCTGCTACATTGCTAAATACCTGCGAGGAAGAGAAGATCTTGCACTAGCTGTTCTTCACTCGCAGTTTTACACAGCTCTTTTGAACATTTCTGTAGAATCTCCGCCTGAAATGTGAATAGAACGTGAATTCTAGCTCATGCTAACAAATACGAATGCTCTCTGGAACAATGTTGCAACCTGTCTTTATCTTAGAATTGTGGAATTTAGACTTTATGATCGTAAAGTTCAAATCAGTAAAGTTCTATTTGCACATTTTTGTTCATTTCTGCAGAATTTCCGCCTGAAATGTGAATGAAACGTGAATCCTAGTTCATGCTGAGGAATAGCGTTCTCAGGAACACTGTGGTAAACTTCCATTCACCATGACCAAAGACGATTTCCAGAAGTGATGCCAAACTCGATGTCAAAGTAAATTTGTCTTTTTGAGGTGAATCGGCCCGACTCGAGTGACTAACTTGTTGGCATCACTGGTCTCTATTAAAGCCTGTGGTGTTCATTTTGAAAATTTGACTTTTATTAAATTTTAGAAATTTTGTTGTTGCAAGCGAATCAATTCGCCAGCTGCAAATTCTCAATCTCCCAAAACAACTTACTCTTAATCGGAAACGAAGCTCAGAGTTGATCGACAGGAGATTGTTTGAGGCGGTTAGCCTGAAAAATGAAGCTTAAATCAGAATCTGTCGCGAAACACGCGATAAACGAAGAACGAGATATCAACTCAACGGATTTGAAGAGTTCACGATTGCGGAAGATCAAATTGCACGAATTTTTCAATTTTGAACGAGGGACAACGCTCCTTTATGGTCTTCTTTGGTGAGTTGCTCCAGGTCTCTGCCTCTTCTCTGTGTGTGGCGCTTGCAGACAGTTCTTCATGTCTGCTCCCCTAAAGTCGCAGCGGTCGGTCGACCGACTGCGTTTGCACTTTAATCGATGACGCGACGAGCGGAAAGCGCGTTCGACGCCGATCGATATCTGTTGATTGCTAACAGCGTCCATTGCTGACAGCAGCGCTCGAAAACAAGCCGAAAATAGAACATTGAGAGCTCGATGAAGGCTTCGCGATACAGTAGACGCGTATTTTGGTCGAATAAAGCGAATGAGAGCGAAAATAGTATTGGAGACTCATTTGGAAAAATCGCACGTTCAATCGTGCTTTGTTTAAGATCAGAAAACGCCATTTTTGACTTTGCACGCTGTGAAATTAACAGCCCAATCACCAGCCCCAAGTTTCTAGGCTCTGGTCACAGTTTGCGTTTGACCAGCGGGAGATTGCAATTTAATTGAAACATAACAGGAAAGGACAGGAGAGGAAGAAGAAATTATTCAAAGATCATCGCGCGACTCACCCCGACTGACCGAGATCAACAGAGGGATAGTGACCTTTAGGTCAGACACTCAAGCCTGGCGATTCGCGAAAAAGTAAAACTTAGACCGTTTAACCGCATACGAGCGTTTTGCGATTTCTAGCGGAGGATTCTTCAGAGCGAAAGACTGAAATACGTGATCTAACCAAAACCAAGAATAAAAAACAAATAATCAGTTGGTATTGAGTTGCCTTCCGCATCAGGCGGTGTTTTCCTTCAACTCACAGTTGGCAGAGTTGAATGCACTCAGTTATTGTATTTTAGCAACAAGAATTTCTTTCAACCGATTGCGTCGTATCGCCGACGTCATTCCGTCATTTGTAAAAATTCGACATTCGACTGCTTCGAAATAAACGATCACTTTTGCGCTCTTCGACGTCCGCTCTCAGTTCTCTTCAGTCGACTAGCAGCAGCTGGTTTGTTGACTTTTTTAGATTGCACTCCGCAAACGACGCATTCATTGCGGTCGGTCGCGACAACGTCCTTTGCACCCTTTTCGATGTTTACAATCAGTTTATTTCAGATTTGCAGCGCAGCCAAGATGCTATTCCTCATCCTTGCGCTATATTGTGTTAGTTTTGCGGTTTCAACCGCGTTCCGCAGCACCACAACACCAGAGTACCGTGTTTACACGGTAACTCGAGGGCCGCCCGCGATATCGCCCGAGGAGTACGAGAAGATCCTCAGGGAAGTTGGAGGGACGCTGCAGCCCTTCACCGGCCCGCAGACCGTATGGTGGTGCCGCTACAAGAACGGCGTCTTCACTGGAAACGCCTGTGGCCAGACGAGCACCACGACCTCCACATCAGCCTCCATCGACTACGAGGACACCGCCGCCGCCACCACAACCACCAGCTCCAGCACCAGCAGTACCGGCAGCAGCAGAACGAAGCCGCAAAGCAGCTCCATTCAGCCCAGTTCACCGTCGTCTTTGGCACTCCACAGTTCAGTGGCTCCAAGAAGACAAGTGCGCCCCATTGTCCAGACTCGACGGCCAATGGCGCTCTCACCCGAGCAGATTGCGCAGATCGAGAAGGAAAGTGGAGGGACGTGGCAGCCCTTCACCGGGCCGCGGACCAAATGGTGGTGCCGCTACGACAACGGCGTCTACACGGGAAACGCGTGCGGAAACACTGCTACGGTCAGCAACAAGTCCACTCCAGCAGCGACTACAACCGCACAAACTCCGACCAGCAGCACGGTCTACAACAGCCGTTTGCCGCCAGCTTCTTCCTCTCCAGAGGGCGGCGAGGTTTGTTTTTGACTTCTGAATGCGTTTATATTCGCTTTTTTGAGAGCTGCAATCCTTGGAAGCATGAAGCGATCGGAGCGCTGGCTGCAACGCTCGTGTGGGTGCTGTTGCTGCTCCTTCACCGTTGCTGGATTCGGAGGCGAAAACACGACGCTCACACTGTTCGCGATAGCCATCAGCTCCTTCTGCTCGTTCGGGAGACGAAAACTGAAGTGTGATATCTTGTAATAAAGTTTTACTTCAAATCTTGGTTAATTAGCTATGTGATGTATTCAGCCAATTCAATGTTGAATTCGCGTATAATCGCGCTCGACCGGTTTGAATTTAAAAAATCACTTTGACGTCTCCGTTCTGCTCTATCGATTAAGTGGTGCACAGCTGGGTTGCAGGCGTTTTTTAGCCTGTGTTTGTATATTGTCTTTGACGGAGCTTGCCAATAGTCGTCGCGGTTGGTCGGTCGGGCGATGTAGTTTGCTCTCCTATCGCGCGTTAAACGAAAGCGCAATTCGGGAGATTTGTATTTTGGGCGATTGTGAACGCTATCTTGCGCTATATTTTTCTGTTGTTTGCGTGTATTAACCGGAGGTTTGATTTCAGAATTTAAGAACTGCAATCATGCTGCTTAAGATCTCTTTATCGCTTATCGCCGCGGCAGTAGTAGCCGCCAATTATCCCCCTCGGCGTCACAAGCAACGCGAGACGACCCCGTTCGTCATGTCGCCGGAGCTCGCCTCACGGAAGTTTCGCACGTACGGCCCTGGTCCTGTCAACCCGTTCACCGGCCGGGTCTTCTGCCGAAATGAGCATGGCAAGCTCTCAGGGACGGCGTGCGGCACGACAGTGCCCGGAATGGTTTACACGTGGACCTCGCCACCAGCAGCTACAACAACCGCCGCTACTACCAGCGCTCTGTCAGCAGCATTGACGACAACGCTTCGAGCGTCGTCTGCAGTCGCTGTTCAGGTATCTATTCTTGTTCAACGTTTCTGTTTTTATGTCGTTTCACTGATTTTCAGAGCTGCAGCGTCTGGTACGAGCGGGCCATTGGAGCTGGACTGCTGGCGCTTACTGCCGGGTTGGTAACGCTCGTGGTCCGCATCTCGCTTTCGTGGCGAAGGAGACGGTCAACGTCGGCAAAGGACTACAAAACAGTGCCCGCCGTTTTCAAAATTTGATGTTAACACAACTTATAGGCATAAACTTGTTGTCTGACTCAGTTTGTGATGAAACACAAATGTATTTTATCTTTCACACATGAAAATTGTGAAAATCGGACGCAATCAGGGTCGAAGCTCCAAAAGTTGGGTTTTTGTGATTAACGCTAACAACGACCACCAACACCGCATCGCTGACAACGACGACCCAGAGCAAATCGATTGCCTAGCTTATTAAACGTTGATTTCGAGTATAATCGCGCTCGACCGGTTTGAATTTAAAAAATCACTTTGACGTCTCCGTTCTCCTCTATCGATTAAGTGGCGCACAACTGGGTTGCAGGCTTTTTTTAGCGTTGTGTTTGTAAATTGTCTTTGATGGAGCTCGTCTATAGTCGTCGCGGTCGGTCGGTCCGGCGATGTAGTTTGCTCTCCTATCGCGCGTTAAACGAAAGCGCAATTCGGGAGATTTGTATTTTGGGCGATGGTTTACGCTATCTTGCCGAATTCGTCTATTTGTCTGTTGTTTGCGTGTATTAACCGGAGGTTGATTTCAGAATTTAAGATCTGCAATCATGCTGCTTAAGCTCATCATCATTGCCGCCGTTGTAGTAGCCGCAAATTGTGCCACTCGGCTATTGCTAATGAAAGAACGCGTAACGACGCCTTTCGTCATGTCACCGGAGTTGGCCGCCCGGGTGGCCAAGTTGCAGACATTCCCCCGCGAAGGAAGTCGTGGACCGGCCGGATCTACTGCCGGTACGACTTCGGCAAGCTGTCGGGAACGGCTTGCCGCACGACAACGCCCGGAACCGCCTCTACGACAACGGCGACCGCTCCGACGACAACTCACACGAGCACAGTCGTGAGCAGCACAAGGCCAGCCAGCAGCTCCGGGCCACTTTTGACTCAAGCGTCATCAGACTACATCAGCCCCTTGCCTCCATCTTCTTCCTCTCCAGAGGCCGGCGAGGTTTGTTTTTGACTTCTGAATGCGTTTATAGTCGCTTTTTTCAGAACGGCAATCCTTGGAAGTATGGAGCGATCGGAGCGCTGGCTGCAACGCTCGTATGGGTGCTGTTGCAGCTCCTTCACCGTTGCTGGATTCGGAGGCGAAAACAAGACGTTCACACTGTTTGTGATAGCCACCAGCTCCTTCGGCTCGTTCGGGAGACGAAAACTGAAGTGTGATATCTTGCAATAAAGTTTACCTCAAATCTTGGTTGATTAGATATTTGATGATTCAATATTGATTTCGCGTATAATCGCGCTCGACCGGTTTCAATCTTAAAAATCACCTTGACGTCTCCGTTCTCCTCTATCGATTAAGTGGCGCACAGCTGGGTTGCAGGCGTTTTTTAGCATGTGTTTGCAAATTGTCATTGATGGAGCTCGCCAATAGTCGTCGCGGTCGGTCGGTCGGTCGGGCGATGTAGTTTGCTCTCCTATCGCGCGTCGGGAGATTTGTATTTTGGGCGATGGTTTACGCTATCTTGTCAAACTTGTCTATTTTTCTGTTGTTTGCGTGTATTAACCGGAGGTTGATTTCAGAATTTAAGAACTACAAGCATGCTGCTTAAGCTCATCATCATTGCCGCCGTTGTAGTAGCCGCAAATTGTGCCACTCGGCTATTGCAATTGAAAGAACGCGTGACGACGCCGTTCGTCATGTCGCCGGAGTTGGCCGCCCGGGTGGCCAAACTCAGAACGATCCCCCCGCGGAGGAAGCCGTGGACCGGGCGGATCTACTGCCGGTACGAATTCGGCAAGTTGTCGGGAACGGCGTGCCGCACAACAACGCCCGGAAACGCCTTGACGACAACGGCGACCGCTCGGACGACAACTCACACGAGTACAGTCGTGAGCAGCACAAGGCCAGCCAGCAGCTCCGGGCCACTTTTGACTCAAGCGTCATCAGACTACATCAGCCCCTTGCCTACATCTTCTTCCTCTCCAGAGGCCGGCGAGGTTTGTTTTTGACTTCTGAGAGCGTTTATAGTCGCTTTTTCCAGAACGGCAATCCTTGGAAGTATGGAGCGATCGGAGCGCTGGCTGCAACGCTCGTGTGGGTGCTGTTGCTGCTCCTTCACCGTTGCTGGATTCGGAGGCGAAAACACGACGCTCACACTGTTCGCGATAGCCATCAGCTCCTTCTGCTCGTTCGGGAGACGAAAACTGAAGTGTGATATCTTGTAATAAAGTTTTACTTCAAATCTTGGTTAATTAGCTATGTGATGTATTCAGCCAATTCAATGTTGATTTCGCGTGTAATCGCGCTCGACCGGTTTGAATCTAAAAAATCACTTTGACGTCTCTGTTCTGCTCTATCGATTAAGTGGCGCACAGCTGGGTTGCAGGCGTTTTTTAAGCGTTTTTTTAGTGTTTGCAAATTGTCTTTGATGGAGCTCGCCAATAGTCGTCTCGGTCGGTTGGGTGATTTAGTTTGCTCCCCTATCGCGCGTTAAAAAAAAGCGCAAATCAGGAAATTTGTATTTTGCGCGAGTTTGTCTCTCTTATCGCACGCTATTGTCGACATCAAACTGAACTGTACTTTGTAAAGTTCGCACCGCCGGCCGAAAGTTCGGTCAGAAAACGCCCGCGCCGGGCGTTTTCAACGTGAATTGCCACCTCGGGGCTTGCGTTCGGCCCGCAAATCTTCCATGATGATTTAGATTGAAAACCGAGCCCACAGTGACCTTCGTAATGCTTGAATGCATGTCTGTGTGCAATTTGGAGCTGATTGGCGACATGCAACTTGAGTTCTATAGAATTTGAGTGTTTTTAGTTATATGACCGTGTATTTTTACGTATTTTTTGGTGAAAATTGCAGATTCTCTACATCTTTTGTATATAATATGCGACCGAAAAGGCTCAATCAGCGTCTGCGACTTGCCGGGAGGGCCGAAAATGATGCCCGCAAATGATGATTGAATGGGATCTGCTTTCGGTAGTGCTATAAGGCCTGGGAAACAAGAGCGCAGCAAGAAACAGCACCAGATTAGCGAAAAAAACAGCAAAACGCAAGCAGAATTCATTCAAATTCTATAGAACTCAAGTTGCATGTCGCCAATCAGCTCCAAATTGCACACAGACATGCATTCAAGCATAAAGAAGGTCACTGTGGGCTCGGTTTTCAATCCATCATGGAAGATTTGCGGGCCGAACGCAAGCCCCGAAGTGGCAATTCACGTTGAAAGCGTTTTCTGACCGAACTTTCGGCCGGCGGTGCGAACTTTACAAAGTACAATTCAGTTTGATGTCGACAATATACGGAAAAATTTTTAAAAAACGACAATGCTGTTGTCACGTCGCCAGAGCTCGCCACCAGGGTGGCCAAGCTCGGGGCGTTTGACTCGATGAGCCGAGGACCGGCCAGATATACTGCCGGTAGGACCTCGGAAAGCTGTCGGGAACTTTCGGAAAGTCGTGATAAGTCGAGAAGATTCTTTTTTTATCGTGTTTTACCAATCTTTAGGGTCAAAAGATCCCCCGCATTTATGAATGCGTTCTCTGAACTTGAAATCTTTGTAATCGTCGAATTACTCTCGCACGATGTCCTCCTTCGACGTCGACAATGCAACATGATTACGCGAAAGTTCCGCGTGTTTCTATAAACATTTCCGTCATGCAACTCATGTGCATTTCCTATGCCAATTACTCAAATTATGCATGTCTTTGTCATTTGTTTATTGGCTTTAGTGGCCTAGTGAAGCTTTAAATTCAGCACTGAGACGCCGACTGACAACTTCCAGCACCGGCGAAACGTGTCGCTGCTCGAGCGAAGACGCAAGGTCCAAAAGTCCGGAATTAAACAACAAACGAGCGTGAACAGTGCAAAAAAAATAATCACAATTTCCATTTTCTCTTTTTTATTCAATCCAATGCAATTTATGCAAAATTACTGACACCCGAGGATCCGATTCTCGAGATCGCTGAACAGCGGGTTTGGATTCACCTAGATGGGCTGTTCTCATTAGGTTTCGTCGTCTGGGACTCTGAAAGGACACAAACGCGATTATTAATGTCTACATACCAGATGCGAAGAAACACGAACATATGAGTTCACAGAGACCGCGAAAGCGAGAAATACCGACAAACGATCGCGACCAACAAAACGACCACCCACAACAAACAACGAAAACTCGGCTAGTCGCAAACGCTGAAAACGATGGAACAAAAAATACACGATGCGAGCACCGCGTTCACTTCGTGCTTGTCATCCGTCAAACCCCTCAAACCAGCATCTCCAGCTCTTCTGTTCCGAATTCCCCGGCGTCGGATGCCTCTCCAGCGCTTGTAACAGCCGCTGCCTCGGTAACTTCTTTTTTCGTTTACGGTATTGATTTTCATTTCTAGTGCCATTGAATACCGGATAAAAGGAGCGGGGATGCTGGCAGCTGCTGAAGCGTTGCCGGGCTGATGATCGGCATCTGCAGCTGCTGCTGCTACTGCTGCTGCTGGAAGAATCGTGGTGCGCCGCCGGCCGATGAAGGGGCGCCTTTGATCACAGCCGAAGAAGGAAGACAAGTGCAGGGAGGCGGACCCGGAGACATCACCACTCAGCCGGGCACGAAGATCGTCTTCAACGCGCACTACGGCGACAATCACACCAACCACATCAAGATAACTAACGCCGGCGGACGTCGCATCGGATTGGCCATCAGGACCACCAACCTGAACGAGCATGGGCGGTGAATCGCCTCGAAATGCTCTTCGTTCATCTCCTCCTTCTCACAGCGTGCTTTGCCGCTCCGAGGCGCCACAAGCAGCGCCCGACGACCCCGTTCGTCATCTCGCCGGAGCTCGCCGCCAGGAAGTTCCGGACCTACGGCCCTGGTCAAACCGGTCATCGGCCGGGACTACTGCCGTAATGAGCATGGCAAGCTCACAGGAACGGCGTGCGGCCCGACGTCCACCGCCAACTCCAGCTCCACTACGACCACCACCACTTCGCCGGCAACGTGGCGGTCGACGACTCCACCGAGCACACAGGCAAGCAGCAGCAATAGCAGCACAACCAGCACCAGCAGCACCAGCATCATCAACAGCAGAAGCTCGGTCGGCTCCACCTCATTTGCTCCCTCCAGATGCCTCTCCAGCGGTCGTAACAGCGGCCACCGATGTAAGTTTTTTTTTCGTTTACGATATTGATTCTCATTTCTAGTGCATTGGATGCCGGATCAAAGGAGCGGGGATGCTGGCCGCTGCTGAAGCGTTGCTGGGGCTGATGATCGGCATCTGCTGCTGCTGCAGCTACTGCTGGTGCTGGAAGAATTGTGGTGCGCCGCCGGCCAATGAAGGGGCGCCTTTGATCACAGCCGAAGAAGGAAGACAAGCGCAGGAAGGCGGACCCGGCGGTGGCGGAACCGGTGTCAGCGGTGGAGTCGTCGCTCCAGGAGACATCACCACCCATCCAGGCACGAAAATCGTCTTCAACGCGCCTTATGTGGACAACCACACCTACCGCATCAAGATAACCAACTCCGGCAGACCGCTGTCGAGGTATGTTCTTCATTTCGTTGATGATATGCATTCGGCTTTCCAGTGCTGTGACGTCTGGGTCGAGCGGGCCTAGGAGCCGCAATGTTGGCCGCCAGTTTGGTTGCTGCTTAGTTGCTGGCGCCCCCGTGGTTGAATTCACAATGAATCTCCTACTCTTCATTGTCACTGTGACCGCGCTGGGCTCATCAGCCGCTCCGAGCAACGTCCCTGTCGTCCAGACACGAAGACCAATGGCGCTCTCACCAGAGGAGATTGAGAAGATTGAGAAGGAAATTGGAGGGACGCAGAAGCCGTTCACCGGGCCGCGGACCGTATGGTGGTGCCGCTACAAGAACGGCGTCTTCACTGGGAACGCCTGTGGCAACACCACCAGCAGCACCACAACCACCACAACCTCCCCCGCCTACGAGGAAACGAGCAGCAGCAGCACGGCGACCACCTCCAGCAGCAGCACCAGCAGTACCGGCAGCAGCAGAACGAAGCCGCAAAACAGCTCCTTTAAGCCCAGCTCCCCATCGACTCCGGCAGCTCCAGTGGTGGTGACACCCGTTGTCGAGGTATGTTCTTCATTTTGTTGATAATATGCATTCGAATTTCCAGTGCTGTGACGTCTGGGTCGAGCGCGCCTAAGAGCCGCAATGTTGGCAGCCGATTTGGTTGCTGGCGCTGGTCGTCGGCATCTGCTGTTTGTGCTGCTGCAAGGACCGCGCTGGGCGCCGCCGGTCGAAGAAGTGGCACCTCTTCTACCCGCCGAAGAGGGAAGAAAAGAAGACGGAAGCGGTGGCGGCTTTGGCGTTGGTGGCGGCGGAGCCGTCGCTCCAGAAGGTATCACCACCCAGCCGGGCACGAAGATCGTCTTCAACGCGCCTTATGTGGACAACCACACCAACCACATCAAGATCACCAACGCCGACAGAGGTCGCATCGGATTGGCCATCAAGACCGCCAACATGAAGCGCCTCCGCGTCAATCCGGACAGCAGAGTGCTGGACCCAAAGGAAGCCGTGCTGATGGACGTTTCCTGCCACGCGATGCAGTCGATTCAAGATGCATTTGTCAATCACCATCGTCTGCTGGCTCATCGTCATCGTCATCTCCGCTCCCACGCGACACCTCAACTTGAAGGAGCGGGTGACGACCCCGTTCGTCATGTCACCGGAGTTGGCCGCCCGGGTGGCCAAGTTGCAGACGATCCCCCCGCGAAAGAAGGCTTGGACCGGCCGAATCTACTGCCGGTACGAATTCGGCAAATTGTCGGGAACGGCGTGCCGCAACACAACCACGTCCACCACCACAACAACAACGACCACGCCCACAACCGCCTCAACGTCTCCGGCGACTACGAGGTCCGGAAGCAGCAGCAGCAGCAGCAGTATCAGAAGCCCCACCACGATCAGCAAGAGCAACCGCAGAAGCTCGACCGACATCTCCAGATCATTTGGTCCCGCATCCGATGCCTCTCCAGCGGTGAAGCCGTGGACGGGCCGGATCTACTGCCGGTACGATCTTGGAAAACTGTCCGGAACGACGTATGGCACCATGACGGCTGGTTATGTGAAGGAGCCATGATGCGGTCAAAACTCTAGCAATCTTGCGCCTCGGATGTTGAATTCCTGCTGTTCGACTATATGTAAACAACACATCGTCCCGGAAGCGGATGGCGGAAGCGGCGGAAGAAGTGGCGCCAACGCCCTTGCACTGCAGACGTTAGTGTCTGCGTTCGCGCTCGGACTAATGCGGACTAATAGAATAGAAAAATGTTTGTTTCGATAAAAATTGTCCTCAAACCAGTCTTTTATGATCTTCATCCTCTAGATCTGAGCCGCTTCAGCTTCAGATCAATCGATTTCAGCTCTCTTCATGTTACTTATTCACATATTCAGCCTCGTCGAGAGCAATGCCCACACCGCGTTATGCTTGTTTACACATTATCCATTCCCCCAAGGTGCGCAAACTCCCTCAGGCTTCTGAAAATAATTAAAATTCTGAAAACCGTGTTTACGCTTTTCATGTCAGGTGCGCTCGCTTCGTTAAGCTGCTTAAGTCCGTCCATCTGTCCGCCGCCCAAATGCCACGCTTAGCAGAAATGGGGATTACGAATGAAAGGAGAATGGAATCTCTCTGTTTACTGAAGGTATTGCTGTATTCGGGCTTGGTGGTCGGGTGTGAGGCCTAGAGTTATGTGTTAGCATAGAGAATACGCCTATGGAGGGCTAAAAGTTGATCTATAGTAGTTAGGCTTGAGATCTGTTTATCCACAAGCTAAATCAACGTGTGTGGTGCCAATTATAATGAGCTTAGCGCCAGAAGACGCTTACAAACGCGATTTTTATGCTTTTCTCGGCTAAAGGGCTACAATTACGTGTTTCCATGGCTAGCGAGCGGAGACCAACGCCTGAGAACCCATGATTACGACGTAAAATGTAATTACAAGTGTACTTGCACCTCGTTGACCTTAATTTTTGTAATTGTGGGTGTTTCTTTGATGGAATAGACCCTAGATGTTCATTTATTGCCAAAAGTACAACACGATTCATGTGGTTTCCATAACGTACCCTTTCTACCACCTTTCAGCGTATTACGGTAGCTCAATGCACTCTGCAAATGCCATATTGACGTGTGCGTGCGAAGCCAAAGTGGTAGACGAAGCCTACTTATTCAATATCCACTTATCCACCCCTCAAAGCACTCAAGACGTCAAATCCAGAAGCCAAAAGTGCGAAAACGAGGTCAGAAATGTTGCAAAGCGAGGGGAAAACGTCGTGCGCTCGCCGCAAAAGCGCCTCAGCAGACGGGATCGTCGAATTGAATTCGCGCGAAAAGCGCCTCGAGCGAGAGGGACTAATCCGTGGTTTGTCGCCGTCGTTGACGCGTCGTGAGCCCCTTAAACAGTGAACCACTCTGTTCTCCGCCTTTTGGAGGCGAAGAACGGAATTCTGATGATTTTTGAAGGCTCGGAGCGGAGGTTTTGTGTGTTATCATGCTTGTATTGCTTGTAGGCTTAGCCAAACAGCGATTCTGTAGTCCTTTCGACCACACACGTCAATTTGCGCCCATCCTTCCCCTACGACCCGTAGGCTTCGCCTAATCGACCTCAGAGAATCGCCTTTAAGAACTTAATCTCACGTCAATCGCGTCTTGACCTCCTTCTACGGTCATCGCCCTCCCCGCATCTAGGCTCCCGCGACGCGCGTATTGCACACGCTCGCCGACCCATACGATGAATGCGAGAACTCACAGCTGGAGGCACACACACGCGAACACGAACACTCGTGTTTGCAGAGAGAAGAGAGCTGCTGCGCGGAGTTTCTCACGTCGGTCGCGGCGACAAAAACGACAACAAAATGCGCGTTCACTTGTAGATGATGATCGACTGAGGTGTCGACGGTGGAAGGAGCAGCACAGCAGCAGCAGACGATCTCAGTGAAACATTCCAATCGAAGCGATCTCAGCGATGCGGGTCGAATTGTATCCCGTTTTCTCGCTCTACGTACGCTTGGATCAGTTCCACAATGTCGATCTCTCGCTCCGCGGATTCTATCAGGTTGGTTTGATATGGAGGTGTTTGTCAGCTGTTTGTTGTTGGTACTGTAGCCACGATTCACGACACACGCTGATCGTGCGCTGAACGTAGATTGATTGAATTTGACGATTTGCAGCGGGTTGTGGTGATTTTTAGGTTGATTCTAGGGAATTTGGAGCTTTTTTGAGAGCCTAATGTGGTGTATATCTGAGTTTTAGGATCTATTTATAGGCTTTTGCGATGGATTTGACCCGTGGACGGCTCCGGAAGGCTCAAATTAACACGATTAAATTGATTTGGACGGCTTTCTGGCCATATTTTGGCGGATTTTGCTGATATTTTGGTTTTCTTTGGAGGATCGCTGCCGGTGCATACGGATTCTGAGCTATTTTTCATTAATTTTTTAGTGGTTTCGAGCGAAATGGAATGAATTATTGAAGTGTGCTGGATTTAAATTGATTTTTAGTTCAATTTTGGATTTTTTGGTGAAATTTTGACGATTTTATCAGGTCTTGGAGGCATTATTTGAATCTCCGCTGCTGTATCTAGCCAGATATTGTTTATTGTAGCTAGGAATGAGCATTACACTCGAAATCGCACTGAAATTGAAGCTGAATTTGAGATGATTTCGTCCCCGTTAATTCCGTTTCTGACTGCAAATGAGTTTCCCTCCATTTTAGATCCGATTCCGGTTCAAATCGCTCCAACAATGCGTCATGGGCGTCGAACGCGAACGGCCGAGTCCTTCCAGCAGCACGAGCAGCAGTCCGCGAAGCGAAGCGGTCTGCGAAGCGTCGGTTCAAGAAGGCGTCGCCATCAGCTCAACAATTGAAATCGTCTTCAACGAAGAATCGCTGACTTTGGACGACGTTTTCCGATGCACCGTGAAAGTGCCGAAGCGATTGGATCACCTGGATACGGTCAATGTGCAGCTGCAGGTAGAATCTCCCAGTTTTTGCTTAATTTACGCGATTTTTCCAGTTTGAACTGTGGTTCCTCGACCGTTCAGAGCCTCCGCGCAACGAAGCCTTCCAGTTTGTGTCGAAACGCGTCGTGGAGCTTGATCTACGACCCGATCGCTCTTTCCACTGTTATCGGCCGATATTCTTCGAGTGTTTCTGCCTCTCCGCCGTCACTCTAACCGTTCACTCGGCGCTGGTCTCCGTGCTTCCGAGAAGGCGGAAGGAGCAGCCGGACCCTCTGATCGATGACAAACTCCGGATTTGCCACAATTCGCTTTGCTACTCGATGCTCTCCACCCACTACAGTTTGCAGAACTTTATTCAGCGCCATATTGGCGTCACGAGGATCTCCTGCATCGAGAATGAGCCGATAAACATCCAAAAGGAGGAGGCAACTCTGCGATCTGCGCTGGAGTCGAGCGAGCAGCCGTGGGTGCAGCTGGAAGCCGATGCAGTCTCCTTGAGTTGCCAGTTGACCGGATTGTTCAATCAATTCCTGGCGCTCTTCTCTCGATCGGACGAACTGGACGTCGTCATGTACAAGGATTTCGACCAGAAACGCATGAAAGCGCTTTCCGAGGGCTTTTTCTGCTCAGAGCACCCGATTGTGTCGCTCATCGACGAGCATGGCGATCCAATCGAAGCGACGAAACTGTTTGAAGCCACAAAGAAGAGCAATTACTTGGAGAAGATGTCCAATCAGCCTCTGCACTGTACGACAACGATCCGGAGTACGGTAATATGACCTTCATCGCTGAGGAGCGTTTTCTGCCATCTTCACTCGGTCGTTTGCCTTCTGTTGGTGACGATTCGCCTCGTTTGGACAATCAGCATACGGTACCCTCGATCACGTGCACTGAAACTGAAGACCTCGATTCACCGGATAGGGAGCGGAGCGCGATTTCGAGTCGGCGGTCAAGTCGTTCGGCAGCGATCATGCGAGGATTTTGTTTGCCGTTGAAGTGCGCTGGTCGGGACGAGGATGGACTCGCTTATGGAGATGACGCGGCGAGCTCATCCGATGCTTTCCTGAGTATTGGCGCCGATCGAATGGTGAGTTTTGATTACTTTTGACTTGAATTTCATCGACGCGCTTGTGTTTTCCGTCTCTCTCTCGTGTGTTCAAAATAAATTAGCCTGTTTGTTTTTATTCAGGCTCACTTTCTCTTGTTGTATAGCGTTGCTGTCCACTTTCAAACTCTCTCATGTTTCCAGAAACGCCGCTCAACCGACCCCGGCAGCTCGATTCGTTTGGACCTCGAAGCGCTGGACGAGCGCATCAACGTCTTATCGGTCTCACCAGCGAACGTAGGAGGTCTCAGCCCGCCGATAAGCACCTCGAACAAGTCGAAATCCGTCGCAAACATCCCTCAAGTCAACGGATGCCAGGTATGCGTATGCGTGGCTCATCGCCATTAAGTCTTCTAATCCCCCGCTTTTAGGCGTTGTTGTTGTCGGCGCGGAGTGTGAACAGCTCGTCGGAGTCACTACAGCATCCGTCGTCGTCAACCGATGACGCAAAACAGAAGCGTCGCCGATCGTTGAAAAAACGACTTTCCACTAATGGCGGCGGCAGTGGAACGCAGTATTTGGTCTCGCTGTTGGATCGAAGGGTGATTGAGTTTATGACGCAGAAAGAGCGATTCCGACAGCACCTGACTCAGCTGGGTTACACAGGATTTCTGCATAGTGACACAGCGAGGTTTTCATGCCGACGACCGTACTTTTCAAATGCGAATTCGTCGCTGCCGCGGCCGAGACGCGACGTGCATCTCGTTGTTTTGGTCCACGGACTCGAAGGTAGAGTGTCATGTGATCGTCTGATAAGCATCGTCAAAGCGTCCTTTGTGTTTAGGCGCAGCAGATGATCTCATTCCATACCGTAATTACTTGCGTATCGCGCTCCCGGAGGCGCGGATGAGTTTCCTAATGTCGGAGCTGAATCAGACGTACACATGGCTGGACATTAATGTGCTCGCCGAGCGGCTGCTGCTGGAAATCGAGCGTCACATCGAAGGCATGAACAGGGCGCCGACAAAGATATCGTGAGTCTTTGACGAAGAAGCTGTCATAGGGGGTGCACTATCGATCGCGATAAGGCAGCATAGGGCCTCCGGGGTACCGGATTGAGTGCGCGTGACCGCGACGGCGGTGTCGGCGAAAAATCACAACACAACCGAGAAATTCTACGTCATCTGTGTTTTAGGCTGATTGCCCACTCGATGGGAGGCGTTGTCGTTCGAGCGATGTGCGGTCTGGAACGTATGAAGCCGTTGCATCCGCTTCTCCACACGCTGATGACGTTCAACACACCGCACTGTGGATTACTGTACAATCAGAGGGCTGCGAATTGGGGTATCAAACATAGAACGGTGGAATCGGGTTGCAATGCGAGGAATCTTAAGGAATCGCCATCGTGCAAATGTGGAAACAGTCGCAATCGCTCGAGCAACTCTGTCTGCAGGACGCGATCGACTTCCGGGAAACTTTTCTCTTCAAACTCAGCGAAAATGGCGCGCTAGGAATGTTCAAGTACGTGCTGTTGGTCGGCACGTACCAGGACCTGTACGTGCCCGGCCATTCAGCGCTGATCGACTCGTGCAAGGCAGCGAAGCGCGACAAAAGCGCCCAGGGCGTCGCGTACGCCGAAGTGGTCGCGAATCTTCGCGAATCAATGGTTTCATCACCGAAACGCACGACTCTGGTACGGTATACGGTTCAGCACTCGCTGGCGCACTCGGCGCGAGCGCATCAGATGATCGGACGAGCAGGTATGATGACGAAATCGTATTTCGCAATTCGCTAATCGTTGCGTATTTCAGTGCACATTGCTGCGGTGGACGATGACCTCTTCGTCGAGAAGCTGCTGACTGTCTCTGCGCTCAAGTATTTCGTCTAGAAATTTATTTGAATATAGAAATGGTTGCATGGTCACAACTAAATGAAGGGGAGAGAGAATGTGGACAATTTCTAGAGAGAGAGAGAATTCAGACGACAATTGATTACATGAGGGGGGAGGGGTGATTAGATATTGTAGACCATGGCGAAGATTGATGATCCATCGATTCCTTGAGGGAAATGCTCGGGTGAGAGGACATTGAAGCCGATACAGTTGAGAGCGCGGGGAATGCCGTGACGGGAGTCGATCGCGTTCTTGTTAAAGCACGCGAGTACGCGTTTGCAGTTCAACTCGTCCTCGCAGTACTCGAGGAGGCGGACGAACTGCTCGCGCGACAGGAGCGAAGATTCCTGGTTGTTTGGGAGGAACAGCGCGATCGTGTCCTTCTCCGGCATGTGACAGCACCATTTGTCGCTAACACCTGCAAAAAAAGATGAACACGTGTGAATGGGGCACGAAAACGGCACGTACCTCTAACAAGACCCAGCAAAGAATCGATGTTCTCTTCGTAGTGCTTTGAAGGGACGTCAGGAACAACACGTCACTTCTGTACACGGTCGACTGAAATGCGCGGAGTTAGAATGGGGATCGTAGTGGGTGCAACTTACGAAGTAATATTGGATTTATTACTACTACTACTACTACTATTATTTATTGTCAACATTTTGCTCGATTCTTGTTGCGCTGAGGTGGGAGGAAGAGTTTCTGAAATGGAGCAACGCGAGTTAGCAGCGCTCGGAGCACACGACCTATCGACACGCGACCAAAGAAGTAAACTGCGCTGGGCCGCACATGGACGCAGCGCGAGCTGCCCGGGGCGGTCGCGACGCCGCGACGTTATCAGCGGCCGCGTCGCAGTCGTCTAATCAGGTGACTGCGCTCTCTCGCACGCCTTCTGCTCGTCTGCGCGCGCTCCAACGCCTCCCTGCTCTCTCGCGTACGACGCACGCACGCGACGGATCGATGCAGCGAGTTTCGACGCGACCGCGGGTACGGTAGCGTGATTTTAAAAAATTGTTGTGAAGTGATGACCGTTGAGCGGGAGTGAAGAGCTTTGCGCGTGTCAGTGCGCTCGATTTTTATGATTATGGAATGTTGTTTGCAGAACTGTGACGATTGGAGTATGAGAGGAGCGTCCAGACAGTTTGGGTGTCTGGGAAAGCGCCGTTTTGTTTGATTTTTGACGGATTTTGGTCGAATTTGAGTCTAGTTCGATGCGTCGTGGTCTAAAACCGCGAAATTTTGTGTGATTCCGCTCTATTGACGTTGGTTTGAACGTTGGCGACCCGTTCTTGTGATTTGCGCATCATTTTCGTCTTCTCCTCATAAATTGTAGTCTGCGTTAATCCCGAATCCGGCTTTCATTGGCGTTGTTTTGGTGTTATGGGATGATTCACAATCGGTCTAGACCTTTTCAGAAGATATTTTTTAGTCATCTCCGTAGGATTAAGCTAATGCACGTGTTTTGCAGAGTAACTGACTCATCTGGAAAAGCTGGATGCGACCTTTTTGCGAATTCGTGGATGCATTGTGCTCATGGGAATGTTTCTGGGCTAATTTCGCTAAATTCTGTACTGATTTTTGCCGCCCATTTCGCTCTCCTTTTGACTCCGAAAACGTGTTTTGATCTATTCTGTACTTTTCGCAAATATTCTTTTTCGTTTTGGCAACTGATTCATTGTAAATATGATGTTTTCGCGCCATATGTAAGTGACCGGGGAATCGTTTTTAGTCCATCGAAAGGACGAGCTTTCATGCTCTTAATGCGTTTTTCCCTGTGGAGACAGGAAATGAAGCGTCTAGGACAAGAATAGATTCGGAAAAGCTTGGTTCGTCGAGATTTTCTCTCCTTTGAGGTCGTTTTTGCTGTCCAAATTCTCAATCATCACTGTTCAGTCACAAAGGCTTGATCCTCATTTTTTGGGCTTCCAAATCACTTTCGGGGCTTTTAATCACGGATTTTATGTATTCCTCGCGTCACGGTGTATTTCACGTACTATTGTAAGGTTTCCACATGTTTTACGATCTTGTTTTTGATTTTGCGCGTCTCTAAAAGTTGTTATGTCGCCTGTTTTTCGCTATTTCGCAACATTTCTGCGGCATTCTGGTTGCCTAGGTATGTTTATTGCTTTTCACGTCTGGATTTGCAAAAATTCCGTTTGTTTTTGTGTTTTCTGCATGATTTTTAGTCTTTTTTGACGACTAACTGCATATTAGAGCGAACTAGTCTGGTCCGGTTCTCCGTCTAGACGAGTGATTGTTTGAATATTTGTCACTAGACGGCTGATTTGGTGCAGACGAAAACAGCGCAGCTGTGTCAGCTGATTCATACCGTATTCTGCTTGCTGCTCACGTGTTTGTGTCTTACATCGTCTTTGGCGTCATTTTTCGATTTTCGCGTTCCGCGGCGCCATTAATTACTAGTGCTGTATTCCGCTGAACGTCTGTCGTTCCGTCTCCCTCCGCCGAGACACGATATTGATTTTCGGCGGCCGCTCAAAACATGATTGACCTTCCGTTCGTCCGCTGTCCGCCAGTCTACTCTGTGGTCATAAAACGTTCGTCCCATTTATTCATTTGGCCGAGTATCGATCTGCGCGTTGCTTATCCTCTCCGTTCGAGTATTTCCAATTTTGTGTATTTTCCAGGGTAACGCCACCCACACCTAGCGACATCAACCCATGGTTGTGGTTCCTGACTGCGCCGATCCTCTGGAGGCGATCATCTCGAATCTCATCGAGTATATGCTTTTTGCCGACGCTCTGGTGATCGCCGAGAGCTACCATGCGCGTGCGAATACAGAGGAGTCGCTGCACATTCTGGTGAAATGTTTGATGCTGCTTCGTCGATTCAAGGCAGTCCACTCGATGCTGAGGAAGGAAACGCTCCCTTCACCACGGATTCGATATTTTTATGCCAAGAGTTGTTGTGAGATTGGGGAGTAAGCTAATTTCTACATTATGCGGTTGATTTATTCGCTCTTTTAGGTTTCAAGACGCTGAGCTCGCTCTTTGCGAGGCGCGGGTGGCTGGAGGACATGTCGAGATTCACCACTCGTTCCAAAACTCGCCTGCTTCTCCTTTAGCGCATTTGCTTCTTGCGCAGATTATAGTGTAAGACAACCAACCTATCATTTTTATAATTATAGGTTTGGGATTTCAGCGAAACGGGTAGTGAAGATGTATATCGCTTCTGTGCGGGGAACGAATTTCGTTTCTCGGTAAAGGAGAATCCGTTTATTTACTCTGCACTGAAAGGATTCTGCGAAGTCAATTACAATAGCAAAGATGACGTCGCAAAGATGATGATCGATCAATTCAAAGAAGTCAGACAACAGTTTGCTCAGCAGCAGGTACAAGAGCACCCGAAGAGAACGCGTAGTCGCAAGGCGTCGACTGAAAGACCGTCTTCTCAAGCCAGCTCACGGTCGACTCGATCCGCCTCGACCAAAGATGTGACGCCGTTGAATCCGAGAACTTCCACGCGACAAGCTGAAAATGTCGCTAAGAAAGCATCTGTGAATGCTGCGTTAGCCGCTGCTCCCAAACGGACGTCCACGCGCTCTATGCAGAGCCGTGACGAATCAAAGAAGGTGAGCAGAGAATAGCCGTATATCAACGAAAAATACTTTTATGAGCTTTTATTGCCCATGTTCAAACAGTTATTATTGATTTGTGTTTTCCAAAAGCCACGATTCTTTCGCATATGTGAGCGTAACCGAAATCCTCTTTTAGCGTACGCGCGCTGGAGCATCAGGTGTCCGTCACGGCTTGAGATCGGAAAATGCGTCTCGCCGAGAATCAAGCGATGTTCTCCAAATGAACGCGATGAACACTATCAAAAGTCGACGAGTGTTGAACTCCTCCGGGACTCCAAGTGTGTTGAAGGCCAATGCCCGAAAACTTGGCACAAATAAGAAAACCGCCCCGTTGGCTGCCTCGAACCGCCAACAGCCTGAAGAGCACCATGTCAGCTCGGTGGCGGTTACGATGCCAATTGTGATGGATCCTTCAACATCCTTCGGCTATCGACCTTTCCATAACGACGAGAACCAGGTTATGCTGGAAAACGACTACGGTATGAAGCCGTGTGCAGACTACTACTACGAAGATGGTAATGCAAATGAGAAAGCTTCGGATGTATACCCATTTTCGGTTAGTTGACTTTACTTTTCAGGTATAAACACCTTGTTTTAGGAGATGTGGTCGACTATCTGACTCGGATAGCCATTGTTCAACGGTTCCTTTCGCGTTTCGAAAGCGGGAAAGCGAAGAAAATATTAGAACTGGGCTTCTCTCCTTGTTTCCAGAACACCGCGTTGGTGTTGGAGCTGAGGGCACGCGCCAGTTTTGAATTGAGCGACTACAAGGAAGTCGTCACGATTATGGACAAGTTCAGAAAACTGTACCCTTACCTTCCAAACGGCTTGGAAATTCTCAGCACCGCTCTTTGGCATCTCCAGGTACGTGATTTGCGTTTTGAACATTTGAATTAGAAGCCTTTTAATATCAACCGAGCCACGAAAATTGTGTTGTCTTGATGAGGAAGCGGTTGCTGGTTGCTCATTTCTCGTTGCTTGATTTCTGAACTCAAAATTAAACCAACATGCAATTTTGCTAAGCAGTTTTACCACAATTTGGGAATATCATTTTAGGACACTCATTCGCTTTCCGGATTGGCCAAATCGGTGATGACCGACCTAGATGACACAGCAGAAGCGTGGTGTGTCAATGGAAATTGCTTCAGTGTTCAGAAGAAGCACGACATGGCGATCGAGTGCCTCACTCGTGCCACAAGCATCAATCCACGCTTTGCATACGGCTATACGCTGCTCGGACACGAGTTGGTTGACGTGGAGCAGTCTGACAAGGCGATTGAAGCGTTTTCGACAGCTCTACAGTACTGTCCCAACGAGTACCGCGCCTACTACGGTCTCGCATTGGTACACTACAAGCGAGAAGAGATTGATGAGGCGCATTGCATGCTCTCCGAGGCGATCAGCATCAATCGTCATAGTACCGTAATCCTTTGCCAATTGGCTAAAGTGGAACAGCGTCGAGGCAGGGCTCAGAAGGTAGAGTGGAAGCGTCACTACAGTAATCATAACTGTTTTATGATTTAGGCCGACCAAGTCCTGAGAAAAGCCTTGGAAATGAGTCCGGACAACGTTGCCGTCCGCTACCACTATGCTGAGAATCTAGTCACTCTTCAACGATACGATCAAGCGCTGGAAGTGCTCAAGGTGCTTAAGCAGCTCTCCCCAGATGAGCCGAACATCTACACTCTTATTGGACGGCTGTTCCGCAAGATTGGCAACGAGCATCTTGGCCAACTCAACATCAACTGGGCTCGCGACATGGACCCACGAACAGGGCATAATCACTCGGTGTTGTCAGAGCGGCGCTACGAAGAGGAGGAAACTCCGCAACGTCCGATTATCCACGCTCCGGGTCAGAATACACCTCGCTACCAGCCAGCTCCAGTTGCACTTGAGGACCCCGATGAACAGATGGACGAGGACGACGCGGCTTCAATGAGTGATTCGATGAACGACTCGCCGTTTACAACGTAACCGTCCCCTTCGTTTTGTGTATAATAAGGTTCTTTCAATTGCCGATCTTTCATTATGCTCCACAGATTTATTACGATTCAGAGCTTTGTGTATATTAATTGTGCATTGCAATTGCTACAAATGTGTCGCCAAATAAGATATTCATTTTGTTAAGTTCACTTTTTAGAGGACAGCCAATCTCAATTGAGGTCGTGCACAGTGGCCGCATTCTCTGGAAGTCGAAATCCAGAATATTTGTGCGAGACAAAGAGCCCAAATCATGGAAATCAACACAAAATTTGTCATTTGATCAGTCATTGGTGCCAACTCATGCTATGGTTTTGGTCGGAACCTTTGTTCTCCATTGCCACGTTCGGCGATTTGTCTCTCGCAAAATGCAACAATTTTTGTCCTCGTCATTCTCCATCGAGCGAGAGGTACTCCCGTAGGCGCCGTTATCAACAGCTCTCCTATGCGTGCGCGTCGTCCACAGTCTGCTGCTGCATCACACGAGCTTCTTCGCCTCGACGAATGCTCTGTGAATTTGTTTGCCTCGTTCCACGATCAGATCGCGCACGACGTGGTACAGTCAAGCACATCATGCGAGCTAGCTTCCCAGGTTCATTCTGCGCCTCCATGTTGACGTCTGTTCTGGAGCGTTGATGTCTACGCCTAGCGGAACGAGTGGATCCCGATTTCTGTGACGAACAGGCAACATTTTGTGTTTTGAACATCGTTCGAGTTATTTTTGAATTTCGCGGATCACCTTTTGTTCTCCATCTCCATCATCTCTTGCTCGGCGGATTGTTTCGCACAAAAAGCAATAATTCTTGTTCTCCTACGCCGCTTTCATCGCCACGTAGCGCGAGGTACTCGCCGTAAGCGTCGCTGTCATCATCTCTCGGAAGCGCACGATAGTTGAACGGGTGTCGTCTGCTCTTCGCCTTGTTCAACACGATCACCTCGCGCGCGGCGTACGGTGGTCAAGCGCACTAACAAGCGAGCTAACGTCAGAGCTCGATGTCTACGTTTCGTATGTTTTTTGTTTTGCAGTCGTCTTCGCGCCAACTTTCGATATTCGCGATCCGCGCCGCAATTATTGTGTGTGTTGTATTCCGCCGTTTATCGCTTCCTCGTTCAGCAAGATCACCTCGCGCGCGGCGTACGAGGACGTTGCTCAAGCGCACTCACTATGCGAGCTAACGTCAGATGTCTACGTTTCGTATTTCCAGCGGAACGATCGACTGCGGAATTCTTAGGCGAGTGTGCGGCAACGTTTTGGTTTGCAGTCGTCTTCGCGTCAACATTTGATATTCGCGATCAGCGTTATTGTGTGCGTGTTGTATTCCGCCGTTCCTCCCCTCCTTCTTCGCCGTTCTTTGCCGAAGCCTGAAGCCACGAACGGTGTCAGCGTCGTCTGCTTCAGTTTGTTTCTCTTCGCGTCGTTCAGCAAGCTCACCTCGCGCGCGGCGTACGTCTTCAGAAAGCTCACCTCGCGCGCGGCGTCCGTTGGTCAAGTGCACTATGCGAGCTAACGTCCAAGCTGCGCATGATGTCTACGTTCGTCTGTCAAGTGGAACGATCGACTGCGGAATTATTTGGCGAGCCTGCGGCAAAATATTCTCTTTCGCAGTCGTCTTCGCGCCAACTTTCGATATTCGCGATCTGCGTCGGTTGTATGTGCGTTTTCACCCGCCGTTCCGGAATTTTCATTTCTTTCTGTTTTTGGTGTAGTAAAGCCTGCCAGCACGATTTCTGACCATATTTGTCTCTGCGTACGGACTCAACTAGCTGTAGATGCATTTATGAATTGTTTCGAATGTTTTTTGGCATTTTAGCCACTCGTTTTTCTTCTCATGACTGCGCATGAGACTCAGTTGCGCTTCTTGGTTGTTATTTTACTCAGCGTTTGCCGAGAGTCGAGCCTGCAGGTTTTGAATACAGTTTAATTGTTTTTGTGATTTTTGTTTGAATTTGCGGCGAAATTTATTGTGAAACGCTGTAAAATTGTGCTTTTTGGAATTCTGTGGTCGACATAATTTATTTCGTTGCTTCACAATCTCTTCTCCGTTCCTGTAGGTCCTCTTGTTTCAGAATTACACGACCCAGAAATCATGGTTGTGGTTCCCGACTGCGCGGATCCTCTGGAGGCGATCATCTCGAACCTGATCGAGTATATGCTCTTTGCCGACGCTCTGGTGATCGCCGAGAGCTACCATGCGCGGGCGAATACAGAGGAGTCGCTGCACATTCTGGTGAAATGCTTGATGCTGCTTCGTCGATTCAAGGCAGTCCACTCGATGCTGAGGAAGGAAACGCTCCCTTCACCACGGATTCGTTATTTCTATGCGAAGAGCAGTTATGAGATTGGAGAGTAAGCAATTTCTCGATATTATGCGGTTGCTTAATTCGCGCTTTTAGGCTTCAAGACGCTGAGTTCGCTCTGTGCGAAGCAGGGGTGGCGGAAGGACATGTCCAGATTCACCACTCGTTCCAGAACTCGCCTGCTTCTCCTTTAGCACATTTGCTTCTGGGGCAGATTATAGTGTGAGGCACCTATCGTTTTTTTTATAATTCTAGTTTCGTGATTTCAGCGAAACTGGTAACGAAAACGTAAATCGCTTCAGTGCGGGGAACGAATTTCGTTTGTCGGTAAAGGAGAATCCGTTCATCTACTCGGCATTGAAGGGATTTTGCGAATTCAATTACAATAGCAAAGATGACGTGGCAAAGATGATGATCGATCAGTTCAAGGAAGTCCGACAACAGTTTGCTCAACAACAGGCACAAGAGCACCCGAAGAGATCCCGTGGTCGCCCGGCTTCGACCAAAAGACCATCTTCTCAAGCCAGGAGGTCACGGTCGACTCGATCCGCCTCGACCAAAGATGTGACGCCGTCGAATCTAAGAACGTCCAAGCGACAGGCTGAAAATCTCGCTAAGAAAGCATATATGAATGCTGCGTTAGCTGCTGCTCCCAAACGGACGTCCACGCTCCCTGTGCAGCAATCAAAGAAGGTGAGCTGACATGAGATATATAATAGTCGCATTTTGTTTAAACAACCTATGAGCAACCAGTATTTCCCATTTTGTATTTTCCAAACGACACGTTTCCTATGTGAGCATAACCAAACCCCACTTTTAGAGTACTCGAACAAGTAAGAAAACCGTCCCGTTGGCTGCCTCGAATCGCCAACAACCTGAAGAGCCTGTCAGCTCGGTAGCGGTTACGATGCCGATTGTGATGGATCCTTCAGCATATTCCCGTTACCGACTTTCCCACAACGACGAGAACCAGATTGTGCTAGACAACGACTACGGTAGGAAGCCTTGTGCTGACTACTACGAAGACGGTAGTGAAATCGACAAAGCATCTGATGTATACCCAATTTTCGGTTAGTTAACTTTACTTTTCAGTTGTAAACATCTTGTTTTAGGAGATGTGATCGACTATCTGACTCGGATCGCCATTGTCCAACGGTTCCTTTCGCGTTTTGAAAGCGGGACAGCAAAGAAAATATTAGAACTGGGTTTCTCCCCTTGTTTGCAGAACACCGCGTTGGTGTGGGAGCTAAGGGCGCGCGCCAGTTTTGAGCTGAGCGACTACAAGGAAGTCGTCACTATTATGGAAAACTTCCGAAGTCGTTATCCTTACCTTCCAAACGGCTTGGACATTCTCAGCACCGCTCTCTGGCATCTCCAGGTACGTGATTTGCTTTTGAACATTTGAATTAGAAGCGCATTCCATTCCACGTTTCAATATCAAGTTCTCCGTTGATATATCATGAGCACTGGCTAACGTTTAAATTGCATTCAAAAAGATTTTGTCTTTCGGTTGATTTACAGTTTTAACTTTATGTTTGAACTCAAAACTATCAAAACTATCATTTTCAAAAAGCTATTTACCATAATCTCTCAGTTTTACCACAATCTGGGAATATCTTTTTAGGACACTCATTCGCTTTCCGCATTGGCCAAATCGGTGATGGAAGACTTTGAAGATACAGCAGAAGCGTGGTGTGTCAATGGAAATTGCTTCAGTGTCCAGAAGAATCACGTCATGGCGATCGAGTGCCTCACTCGTGCCACAAGCATCAATCCACGCTTTGCATACGGCCTATACGCTGCTCGGACACGAGTTGGTTGACGTCGAGCAGTCTGACAAGGCGATCGAAGCGTTTACCACAGCTCTGCAGTACTCTCGCAACGAGTACCGAGCCTACTGCGGTTTCGCACTGGTACACTTCAAGCGAGCAGAATTTGATGAGGCGCATTGTATGCTCTCCGAGGCGATCAGCATCAATCGTCATAATACCGTAATCCTTTGCCAACTGGCTAAAACGGAGGAGCATCTAGGCAGGGCTCAGAAGGTAGAGTGGAAGCGTCACTACAGTAGTCATAACCGTGTTTTATGATTTAGGCCGACGAAATCTTGAGAAAAGCCTTGAAAATGAGTCCGGACAACGTTGCCGTCCGCTACCACTATGCTGAGAATCTGGTTAGCCTTCAACGATATCATCAAGCGCTGGAAGTGCTCAAAGTACTCAAACAGCTCTCTCCAGATGAGCCGAACATCTACACTCTTATTGGACGGATATTCCGCAAGATTGGCAACGAGCATCTTGCTCAACTAAACATCAACTGGGCTTGCGAGATGGACCCACGATTAAAACAAAATTCCGCGGTGTTGGCGGAACGCCGGGACAACGAGCAGGCAACACCACAACGACGCTTCATCGACTCGCCCATCCCTAGGTAATTCGATATGTGTATTGTAACATGTGTATTTATCATTTTGTCGTCGATTTCTGATTATAAGTATATATTTCCATTTTTTCTGTTCTGTCTCACAGAATCTCAGATTTGAATTCAAGTCACCTGCCATTCTCTCCAGAAATCGAAATCCGGAATGTTTATGCGAGGCAAGGAGCGAAAAACATGGACATCAACACAAAATTCGTCGTTTATTCCACGTATTCATCAGTTCGAACTCATCCGAGCGTCTTGCGCGAGCGACGCTTGCCAGCCACTTTCTTCGTTCTTCTCTTCCGGCTTTTTGGAGCGTTGCCTCCGGCCTTCAGGTCGTCGGGCGTCATCAGTTTCACTTGCAGCTCCTTGGCTCTTGATCGCGTCATCGGGCCGTCGTAGTTGAGCGGACTGACGCCTTCGCTGGAGCCCGACGTAATTGTCCGCGTCGATCGCCTGGAATTAAATGTTGAATAACTGAGAAAAGCGAAGAAACAAACCGCGTGACGCGAGGAGTGATTGTCAGTGAGTCGTCGGGGTTCTCCTCGATGTCCAGGTCGACGTCGACCTTCACCGTCTTCGTCCGGTTGGCGCTCTTCCTCCTCGTGACGATTGTCGGCAGAACAACGCTGAAAGCGAGCGAGTAAACGCAGAGCTACAGAAGACGCGCGACTTACGTTGCCTGGAGCGATTCGTTGCCGGTGCTCTTTCGCTTCCCAGCAGCGGCCGTGTGCCGTCGTTGCGCCCTTGGAGCCATACCGGAGACGACTGTTCTTCGTGGAAATTGACGACGCAATGAGTGTCGGAGACGACGTTGTCGCATTTAAGACGTCGCGCTAGACGCGAACGGTTGCTCCGTCACTCTCGAAGCAGACGATGCTCTTCAGACCAAGCCGCATTGCGTCAGCTCCTGTCTAGACCCGATTCAGCCCGTAGGAGAAGCCAGGTATTAATTGAGTTATTGAATAACAGCGCAGGTCTTGCAGCGCTCAACTTCAGTCGTTCTGGCACTCGCAGAGGTGCTCCACGAACGCATTGTGCTGAAATCGAAATGCCGCCGAGCGACTGAACCCTAGAAACGCAGATGCAAAACGATAAAACTCAATTATTCGCATAGAATCAAACAACAACGTGTACATCAACAAAAAACAATGTATTTCTTGTAAATAACAAACAATTTAACAAGCAAGGGATATTTACTTGGACTTGCTGGTGGCGTGCTTGCTCTCGGATTGGGATCGCGAAGCGGACGAGTGACGACGAGCGATCTTGGCAGCCTGCTTTTCCTTGGCGTACGAGGCCATCATCTTGTGGTAGGCCTCCTCCTGCTCCTGCTTGTTCGCGAAACGGTTCTTCTTCTGCGCGGCGATGCGGCGCTTGCGCTGAAGACGCTCGGGCGTGATGAGACGCTGGATCTTGGGGGCACGGACGCGCATGGGCTTGGCTGAATTGTGATTGGAAATTAGAGGTGAACGGAGAGAGCAAGGAGCGCTTACCGTCGGTGGCGGGGATGACACGCTTGACGACGTACTTGCGCACATCATCGTCCTTGCTCAAGTTGAAGAGCTTGCGGATCTTGTTCGCGCGCTTGGGTCCGAGACGACGGGGCAGCGAGGTGTCGGTGAGTCCCTCGATCTCCTGTTCGCCCTTCTTGACGATAACGCAGGCCAAGACGGAGAGATTGGCGTCAACGATGCATCCGCGGACGCTCTTGCGCTTGCGCTCTCCGGTACGACGGGAACGGTAGCACGAGTGTCCCTTGGTGAGGAGGAGACGGACGCGGCCGTTGGTGAGGACTCCCTGCTTCATGGGGAAACCCTGCTTGTCGTTGCCTCCGGTGATGCGGAGCACGTATCCCTTCCATTCCTCTCCGAGCGAGTCGGCCTCGACCTCCTGCGCCATGCGCTTCTCGTAGAAGATGCGCATCTTCTTCTCATCTTCGAAATCGAACATCTTCTGGCAGCCAGTGGCTGGGTTAGCTACGTTCAGCTTCATGTCTGTACCCTGAAGGCGAGCTTAGGGAATTTTTGAGTAGAATAGGACGGAAACGAGCGCGTTGAGCAACAAGGAAGCGAGAGAATAGTAGAATTAGGCCAAGTGCAGCAGTAGTTAGGTCATAGGACACTAAAATCGTATTCCGCGAATCGATCAGGCGACAATATCAGCTCAACGAAGCCTAGTAGGCTCCGGTCAGACCAGCTCCAATCGGTAATCTCATCGAAACCACATTTACACGCTCCCTTAACCCCAAAAAGACGGAAAATTTCGAAAATCGTAACCGACGATCGAAAGACTTAAGGCCTAAAACATCACCGTCACATCGCAGTCGCGGGGCAAGTACAAACGGACGTATGTGCAAAAGCACACAATCGTGGTGAGACCTCGTCGTCGTGTGTTGGCTTTTCGAAAAGCGACAGCGCGATCGAGCGACGCGCCGCGGTCTTTCGCTCTGTGTTTGTCGGCGGCGGGGGAGGCGATGAGTGCCGGCGGATTGTCTTTGAGTGTGCGATGCGAGAAGACCACAATGCTACGGCGGGATTTGGGATCATAGTCAGCTTGAGAGCGATAACGTTCTGCAGCGATACTGTAGGATTCGCATATTGATCGAAAGGCCTTGGAGAGAGCTACATTTCACCTGTTGATCACTTTCCGATCGGTGGTTCGGGTGGCGAGAAATGACGCTCTGGAAAGTCAGCATCGTCAGCGCACAGTGTAAGCCCGCTTATAACACCAATGTGCACGTTGTTTTGATATAGACCGCGTACAATTAACACCATTGCACCGTTAAAAACTAGGAGATTTAGATTACGGTAGAGAGACAACTGAAGTACGAGTGTACTGTATTGAAATTGAAGTCCTGTACCGATTTCCCTGAGAGACTCGCAAGCATTTACGATACGAATGCAAATGAACGTCGGCGTTGGGGCTCAATCGCCGGCGCATTTCGTCCTCTGTGTGCAACACCCAAACTTTCGCGTCGTTTTAGCCGACGCGACGATGTCTGAGGATTTCGATTTTTATTTCCCGTCGTTTGTTGTTGGATCCGGGCGCAACGCGCCAACGCCGCTGGCCGCTGAGATTGCTGCTGCCGAGGGGAATGGGTTGATTGCGGATTTTTGATGCGTTGGGTGCGTAGTTCGGTTTCGTTGGTCTCTGGGTAGTGTTTTGTGTGGTTTTTGATTTGATTATCCGTTCTGGAAGGTGTGGATAACGCGGAAGCAGTGAATTTAGGCCAGTTCCTCTACTCATAGTTGGAGAATTCTCCGTGTTGCGGACTGAGATGCGGACGAACGCCCTAGGAGTCATGTGCAACGTGTCGCTCTGTTTGGATCTTGCAGAACGGAACGCCCTGGCGAGCGTAATCAACGTGGAAACGGCGAATTTCCGTCAGTTGCGGCATTGTGCTACTCGCAGGGTTGATTGCTGATGCGTAGTTGGACATCGCTTGATGGTTGATCGTGAGATGCCTCGCGCGGTTTACTGTCTCAGATGTGCGGAAGCGAATGTTCTAGAAGCGCTGAGCTCTGATGACGTGGAACAGGCGATTTGCAGACAACGTTGCGCTGTGCTTGCTGATCGGCAGTTGCTGATTTGCGTTTGACGAGCTGCGGATTTTCTTTCGTTGTGAGTGAGATGCAAAAAGAATGTGCTTGCATTTATTATTGTTTTGGTGCAGGAACGTCCGGGAGCGCGAATAATGGGAAATTGCGAATTTCAGATTGTTTCAGGCGGTTTGTGGGTGCATTGCTTCTTATGGTCACGCTGTGCCACTAGTGCTTTGCTGTTCAACGCTGTGCCCGCTCGATTTGGTCGTGATTTATGGTGTTGTTTATGCTATATTTTTTATTCCGTTATCTGATTTTACTGGAATGCGGATATGTGTGGAATTTGCACATTTCAGGTCCAAATTTGTTTAATCTGGCGCAGTGTAGATCTATTCATTCCGACATCATTGCTTTCCTGGTTCCTTGCTGATTTTCGAAATTGCTTTCTGGCCTGTACCAGGATGTTATTGCATTTTAACTGCGTCGATGCAGTTTTCTTGCATGTAGTGTATGTGGGAATGTAGACTTTTTGCAATTATCTATTTCCACACGTTCGCCTGTTTGTAGCTTCTCCAATGAGATCGCTGACGTCATAGTGCTGCTTCGTTGCTCTATCACTTGGGCATTGCCGACCGGTCAATTAAATCCGTGGCATCCCCCGTCGAAGTGTAGATGTGAGTTTTGCGGCTTTTTCCATGGGGTTTTTAACGTTTCTTTGTGTGATGTTTGATGCTCGGATTTGTGTCAATATTTTTCGGAAGCTTTTCTCCCGCTTTTGGTTTTGTTTCACATGTCACAGTTGATTACGTTTGAGTCGCAGCGTCGATGTATACTAGTTAGTCTCGTTTATCCCAGCCAGCGAATACTTAATTTGAAAATGTCGATCTTTGAGAGGCATCCCATTGCCTATTTGCCGACGTCTGATTGATTTATGTCTTTATTATTTTTTCACGGACAACGTCAACATTTGAGCGTTCGGGAAGACCAGCAAGCATCGACTAACGCAATGTGTACTCCAATTCTGACTTCGTTCTCTTTGCTATGCTTTCGTTTCAGTCTATCGATTCATTTTGAGCGCATGTGATGATGAAGGTCGTTATCTTCGCGTTTTATAAATTTTTTTCAAGATGTGTGCGAAATGTAGGACGAGTATTTGCATGCTTTTAGCGCGGCGCGTGTTTGAGACCTTTTCTGTTGATTTGTGCGTTCGGTGGAAAAGATGAATTGAATATTGTCATTGTGCTGTTGTGACTGATTTGCCATTTGCAGGTAATGGCACAGAGTTAGAATGACTTTGACTTTCAAATGGCCTTGGCAATATGATTTTCCTCCGTTCTTCACGTAAGCTACAGAATGTTATGCGCTTTTAGTTTTAACAAGCAATTGATTTAGTTTACAACCAACTTTAACCACACGGGACAAGCAGCTTGAAGCGTGGAGTCGTTTAATTATTGACTATTGCCAGTTCAACAAGATTTATAGTTTGGACGTTGTAGAAGCTTCAAACTCTGAGCTTTTCAATAACGCGCGTTTGAACCGTAAATTGGATTCAGACGGTGTTACTGCTGTTTTCGAGTATTTGGAACACAAACGTAAGATTGTATTCAATCCAGCTGTTTTACTTATGTTCTTGGTTCAGAACACGTTGAGTGGATCGACAAGCAGAAGTCGCGCTGCCACATCTATTGGAGACGTCCTTCTGAGTGGGGAGAATTGATTTACGAGTGGGCCGTTAGTAACGCATTGCTGAACACTCCGTGTACTTTGTTTGAAATCACACAGGGCGACGATACGGTTAACGAATGTATGCGCGTTTTCTTTATTTGTTCCGATCTTTAATTTCTGTTTTCAGCGTTTTACGGTCTCGAAAAAGAAGTGCTTCTTAAAGCCCTCAAAGGATTGGAGTCACAGCGTCGTGCTGTGTTGATGAATATTGGTACTGATTCTGAAGGAGTCAAATTTCTGCAATAATGACAACTGTGGTGCCTAAGCGATTGACCATTGCGCGTCAAGGTTCGTCTTGATTTTAATTATTATGGAGTAATAAATTCTTTGTTCTTAAGGGTCGGACTTTGTAAAATACGAAGACAAAGTGGCTGACGGAGACACTGTGATTGTGTACGTGGGTTATAATGTCATGCATGCAGTGCAAGTGAAACGTGGAAAGAGTTTAACGATGAAATACGGAACTCTTCGTCATGACTACATTATTGGCAAGACATACGGTACTCGAGTCACTGCCACAGCTGGATTTGTGTATATTCTTCGGCCTACGTCTGCTTTATGGACGAGAACACTGCCTCGGCGTACTCAGATTCTCTATACTCCTGATGTTTCGCTTATTTTGACATTACTTGATGTTCGACCTGGTTACGTGATTTGCGAAAGTGGCACGGGAAGTGGATCGTTGAGTCATGCGATTGCGATGGCGGTTTTTCCTAATGGTCATTTGTATACTCACGATATCGAGGAGTCACGTGTTAAAAGCGTTGAGAAAGAATTTAAGGTAATTCCGAAGATGTGAGATCGACCTTAAGATAAATTGTAGGATCACGGGTTGGAGAACAATACGACAGCTGTGCACGCTAATGCTTGTGAAGACGGATTTTTTGTCGAAAACGCGTGCGATGGAGTTTTCCTCGATTTGCCAGAACCATGGAACGCCGTGGGTCATGCAAAGCGAGCCATCAGTCGACAACGCGGTGGTCGAGTTGTCAGCTTCTCTCCTTGCATTGAACAAGTGCAGCGTGTTCATGAAGAGCTGGAGAAACGTGGATTTGTGCAAATTCAAACGATTGAATTGGTGCCTCGTTCTTTGAAGGTGTATAATTATTTAATTCATTTGTTTAACGAACTCTTTTAAGATCTGCGAATCGGAATCGCTGTCTCTCGAACAATTTAACAAGACCAATGCTCCAGGTGGAGTTTCGGCTACTCGAAACGACGATGACGATGATGTGGTTAAAGCGAAACGACCAAAATTAGACCCTGAATATGACGATTCAATGGATGAACTCGAAGAAGCACCATATACAACCAGCTCCTATCCGACTGTGGTTCCGTTTCCTGCTCAGCAGCCGACACATACCGGTTATCTGACGTCAGCCACGCTGCTTCCGAAAACGGTGTCGCTCCCTTCTACGATGGAGTAGCTTTTTTTCTTCTCATGTCTGATGCTCATGATGTTATGTTGCCAATAATTGCTTCGTCAACTAGTTAGCTGCCTTTAATAGGTGTTAATTTTGTTCGTATGTGATGATTTTTAGCGTGTTAAAAGATTTCTGTTGACTTGTGAATCGATTTGGCGTGTTGCTCTCACCGATTATACCTGAACGCGCCATTATCGAATTCGAATCCATAGGATGGCCTCTGCGTGTCTGCCGACTCTCACCACACTGCAATTGCGACTGCGGCGGTATAGCGTATGCAGAGGATGGGAGTGTTCACTCGCTCGCTGTGCTGTTGTTGGCCGTGTGCGTTGGGATTGCGATCGATTTACTTTTGTCTTCCACGCATCGCTTTATTCAGTCTGTTTATTCCGATTTCAGGATTATTAATCAAGAAATCAACGCTACGTTTTTGCGGGAAATCGTGGTTTCCATTTCGGGATCTCATTCTGACCAATCAAGAACGTTGTAAACATGTCGGGTACGATCGTTATCCGCTTGCAATTCCTCCCGAACTCTGCGAAGGCGGTTGACATCCGCCAATTCTTTATTGGTCTCAGGATTCCGGAAGGTGCAGTGCAGATTGTTGGAGGGCCGACGGGTGATGCGTTCATCGGGTTTATCACTGAAGATGAAGGACTAAAAGCGCTTGAGCTGTCGGGACAAACGATTCAAGGCCAACGTGTTGTGCTGAAGCGGTCGTCGAAGGAGGAGATGCAATTTGTGTTAGATCAAGCGTATCAAGGTTTCCCGCAAGGGCAGCAGCAACAGCAGCCTCCAGCAACACAGCAAATGATTCCACAGCCGGGTCGAGGAGCTCCAGTGCCAACAGGACAGCTGGGTAGACCGTTTTCTCATCCTCAGCCGCAGCAGCAGCAACCGCAGCAGCAGCAGCAGCAGCACCATCAATATGAGCGTCCAAGAGACCGAGAAGCCCCGCGTGAAGAGCTTTATAGGCCATCTGCTCCTGATAATCACATTGAACGTGGAGGTGAGTCTTATTTGTAACAGATTGATGGGGAATTCTGCAAATTTGGTTGTTTATGGTCATTGGTGGATAGTGACACGTGTAGTATTCTGCAAAATTTCGTGATTTCTGCAAAATTGGGGTTGGAATCTATCTTGAGCAGTTGAATTCTCGTTTAGTGGTGATCTGATATCTGAAGATGTGGTACTGCAATCAGGCTGAAGCATCGTGTATGCTTTGTACAACGTAAGCGCCGTATCTCTCTTGTGAACAGCGCTGGCATAGAATCAGAGCAGCTGAATTAATTAACAGTAGCAGTGTCAAGCGATGAAATAAGTAACATGCGCTTCTGATTTCTGAACCGATTTTTGGGGATTAATTTGGGACAGTTTGTGAGTACTTTTCTCGTTGAACGCTCCATGGTAATCTGAATCGTGACGTGAAATTGCCTCAGCTCATTTGCGCATCTGTGAACGGCGGTCAATGTAATCTAATATGCTGTTGAAGAGGCGTTTCTCTCCATTCTCCAGAACGTGGGATTGCTGCATCTAACCTGCATTTTCCATTTATGTACAGATGAAGCGAAACGTCTTGAGGTTATGTGGCTCTCCTGCATCTATGTTCACCATGTGACTGCGCTTTTCCCTGTCGAAGGGAATTGGGTGATCACGAATGCTCTTCGCACTGTCTTTGATCTATTTTTCACGGCGGATTTTGTGTGCTTCAGAAGGTGTTTCTAGAAAACAGACAAGCCGGCAGCTTGTGGGATTCCTCTCATTTTGAGAGCGCGGAGATCTCATTTAACAGGCGCTGTGATTTATGGTTATTTGGCAGCTGAAACCATCGATTTGTGATTGCCATGCTTGTTTTCTCGGAGGTTCAGAATATCTTCCGCTATCTGAGGTGCGCAGCATCTACTGACAAATGATCGTGATGGCGCGATTCTGAAATTGACGTCATATACCAATCTCGTTTTCTTTTGGGTAGCAGAGATGTGCGCTTTGTAGGGATATTGATTTCAGCGGGGCTTTGCGATGGGTTGCAGGCGGTTTTGCATTGATTCTTTACGCTGAATATCTGCGAGTTGAGCATTTGTGATGGAAAACTCTGTAACAGCGTTTCAGTAGCATATTGTGACGATGGAACGATCAAACGGAGTAGGTCATAGTGATGAAAGCGAATACGAGCAGTGTTTTTATTGCAGAAGATCCGTAATCGCACGTCGCAGTCAGAAATTGAAGAAATTCAAAATTTTAGTTTTTTTTGCAGTCCAATCTGACTTGGATCGCAGTTGTATCCGCACGCGCTTCAGCTTTTGCGCGGTTTCACGAACATATATCATCGATCTGATCGGGATGATTCCGAATTTGGCGGACCAACTGTGCTTCTTTGGGAACTTGTTTCGAATATGGTGTGTTGGTTACGCTGGAAGAGTTGAGACCTGTTGCTCCCGAGTTGTTGGTGAAGCAGTTTTTGATCTAACTGATGGCGCCTTGTATGAGTCGGATATGACAGTCGGATAATATTAGCCACGAGCCAGCTGCAGCTCTCCGATCCGGTTTGACGCGCTCCGACTTGAGTGATCAGTTGGCAACGAAATCGCATTTTGCAAGCTCACGCCCAGACCGGACCGGCAAATTCCCACGAGGTGAGACCTTGAGCAATACTCGCAGGGAATATTCTTTTATCTCTCGGGGAATTTTATTTACATTTGATGAAGTGGGTGATAATCTGAAATAATCTCTTTTTTCTCCAGACCATCAACACTGGGATGATCGCTCACTTCCACAACATCCCCAGCGACCTGGACCGCCTCCCGGACAACCGCAGCATCCTCGTCACATTGCAAGTCCACCGCAGCATCCTCGTCATATTGCAAGTCCACCACAGCAGTATCGTCGTCCTGCAAGTCCACCGTCCTCGCGGTTTGAAGAAGAGTACGGATATGACAGACGTCCGCGAGATCCACGTGATCACTACGATGCTCCTCCTGTACAGGCTGGTCGCCGATCGCCTCCAAATCAAATGCGGGTAGCTCCTGTAGTGCCTCGTGATTTCGTTGAACACGATGAAGTAAGCCGTTGAATTGTGAACCCGATTGGTTATCGCATCGTTTTAGTATGAGCGGGTTTGGCAACCTCCTGTTCAGCAATATCGACCTGCACCGCTACCCGGACCACCGCAGCATCAGCGTCGTCCTGGAAGTCCGCCGCTTTCGCGGTTTGAAGAAGAGTACGGATATGACAGACGTCCGAGAGATCCGCGGGATTACGAAGATGCTCTCCATCCTCATGCACAGGCTGGTCGCTTGTCGCCTCCAATGCGTTCAGGTCCTCCTATGCGTGCAGCTCCTCCTATGCCTCGTGACTTCCCTGAACACGATGAAGTATGTTGATTAATTATGGGCCAGATTGATTACTTTTTGGTTTTAGTATGACCCAGAAAACTCTTGGAATTGCCGGCCGAACGGTCCCAATATGAAGACTTGCCGAGAAGACACATGGCGTGCTCCTCCTGGAGCTCCGATGAGACCTTCGCCGCATTCTTCATTGCGTAGCGCATCGCCACCGATGCGACGCTGAACATTCGCCGCCTCCAAGACATGACCGTGAGCGTGATCGCAGTCCGCCTTCCAGATCACGTTGGGAGAGGGAAAGGTGTGTGTTTGATCTGTTTTGTGTTGTTTGTTGGTTTCTTTGCCAAACAGAAGGGGGCACATTTTGGACGCCATCATTCCAGAGCTGCTCTTAAGAGTTTGTGTATACAAGGTTGAGTTGAACTCTCTGAGAGCTAGATTCGGGCGGCTGAAACACAATATTCATTTTGAGGTGACTCTTGTTCATCATTTCTCTTTCAGAAACTCGCCTCCTCGTGCTGCGTACCGTCGTTCCCGATCGCGTTCACCAGTAGTACGACGTCGACAAATTTCCGATTCGCAGGCACAGCCACAACAGCGACAGCCCCTGCCACCAGACAGCGAGAGGTTCGATGTTGTCCTTACAAATGTTCCCTTCAAAGTTACCATCGCTCAGTGGGAAGAGTAATTATTGTTTTCAGTCCGTTTTATTTACTGTTTTGCTTTCAGCTTCGCAGCTCACAACGGCGTCAAATACCGTAACATCACCAGAACCTACTACGAGGATGGAAACGCGTCAGACCGTTGGGTTATGGAGTTTGCGACGCGCGAAGGCGCTATGCGACTTCTCGCCGCCGATGGCACTCCACTGGGGAGCATGGGAGGAAGAAGCCTTCGTATGCGACCGATTGGCATTGCTGACGCCGATCATTTGATGTCTATTCCGGACAAATTCGGAGAGCTGCGCAAGGAAGAGTATGATCGTCAACGTGGCCGTACCGAAGAGGAAATGATCAGAGAAGGCGAGCTCCCACCAACCGCGTTTGGAGCGTTTAGCAGCGCTGCCGTGCAGCCTCTTCCTCCTCAGAGACCTGTGAAACCGGGGCTTTTGGGACCTCCTGGAGGAAGGCCACATCCGGCAAATGGACCTCGCGGACATAGATCCGAATCTCCAGCACCACGAATGGATCCAGAGGAGCGCGCTGTGGCTGAAATCGGTCATCTCGTCGATGGACCTCCGAATGATATGCAACTGAAAATCATGAAGCAATTGCTGATGAGTGGCGTCACTCCGACGAGGGCTGATATGGAGATGGCGGCGACTTTGCCTCATGGTGTAGGCGATAATAATAATGGTGTTCGTCATCCGGTACATGCTAGAGGATGTAAGTTGTGTTTTGCTGCTTGAATTCTCGATTTTTTTTGTCGGATTCGATGTTCAATATTCAGATCATCAAATCGATTGATTCAAAAAGTCAATTTTTAATGAAATTGACTAATATTTGCAATTTACATTAATCCAATTCATTTAGATCGTTCCGAAATGAATGGCGGCGGTGGCCCTGGCAAATTCCATCGACCTCCAGGTCCAATGTTCTTCAACTCGCGTGGACGTGGTGGACATGGTGGACCCACGAGACCTTCACGTTTCGGTCCTCGGAATTACTAACAGACTACTATTCTGTGTTGAAGTTGAAAATGTTGAATTGTGTGTTCAGACGGGTCAGTTATATCAATTTGTTGTTTTCATTAATCAAATCGCACGTAAACTTTAAAAATTTAATAAAAATTTGGCATTTATTCAAATTGGACCACCAGGAATGAAATGTGAAATAGAGACAGACCATCTATGTCTCGTCTCGGACCCGCATGAGAGACATCAGCTCGACAAGCTGCTCGGAGAGATGTCCCACCGACCGGCGCACCTCTTGCGCTTGCTGCTGACGTAGAACCTCCGTCAAGTCGGGATTCTTGAGTTGCGCGGCGAGTTGCAGGAGTTCCGCGTTGTAGGAGCACGTTGTCTGCGTTGGCATCGACCACCACTGCGCCAGCAGGAGGACTACGATTGCTGAGAGTCTGAATAGCGGGGGATTAGGGCGTGTTGGAGTTTGGGTTACGGTAGACTTACAGTGCTATAACTACTTTAATATAGAGCTCAAAGTCGGGAGTGAGGGATTCAGAGGTGCCAACGTGCGTAGCGGTCGGGACAATTGTGTTGGTGGAGAAGGTGGAGAAGTCTGCAATATTCCAGCTCGGTCATTTTGCTTCATATACTGTAATTTTGGGCTTTTTGATGAGATAGTCATGCATGTTGAGTTGTCGAGCTCGTCGATACGGTACAAATGAGCGTATCTTAACAACTATTTTTGGAGAAGAGACCGAACGTGTGAAAATCCGAATTTTACTAATAGGCATTGTGGGTACTCAAACAAATCGTCTCGACGTGCTGATTCCAAAACTGCACGAATTATCAGGAAAATCCTAGTTTTAGACGCGAGACAGTCTAATTCTGCTCACCTCGTCTCATAGACGGTTTAGGTTCTGCGTGAATCATTTGAGCGCCTTCCATTGCCATCTGCTTGGTCAGCGTGCGGTCGCGCTTATCATCAACCTCCTCCTCTTCGTCCTCCTCACTTGTAGCGAGTTCCGGTTCCGCCACGATTGCACTCGGAATCGACACTGACGCGACCGCCGAATTCTTGAGATCTTCGATTAGACAGTAGTCGAGCGCACGGTAGCGCTCGGCCAACCCTGCGTCGGTGCTCTTCTCCATGTAGCCTGAAAAAACTGAACGTTCGGGTCTCGAAGCGAAAACGGTGACAGTTGTCGCGTACCCTTTATCGGTCCCCATGGCGTTTTGATGAAATTCAGGAATCCGTGCACTTTCACGCGACACTGATTCTTCGAGATTCGCGTGATACAGTAGGACGTGCGCACGGTGAAGTAGTCGGCGTACGGTACGTTCGAGTTTTTCGTCTCTTTCATTATTTTGAAGCCTTGCGCGAGTTTCTCGAACAGATTCATTTCTCGAGAGTCTCGTTCACCGTGAGTGTCTTCTGGATCATCGAGTGGTTGACGGTCATGCCGTAGGTGGCCAAAGATATCGTTTTCTTCTCGCCGTTGACGACTTCTTCCCTCCAGGGAGTCTGCGAGAAGTCTGCGGGTGCTGGAAAGAGAGTCGTTGTGGGACCAATTTTGAACCTTTTAAGCTGTTTCTTGAAATTATCGAAATTTACGAGTACAGTGTTGTTCAACTCATTGATACGCTCAGAATGAGTACCATATAGTCGACATTAAAAATCAAACCGAACATGCGAAAAATCCAAATTTTGAAAATTCCGTGTTGGTACTCATTCGAGTCGTCTACTGATGCGAAATTTAATTAATTGCTATTTTGGCTTGTTTAAGAGTATGAGACATTTTCGTGTCAAGACCATCATAACCACTTACGACTAATGTTGTCGATGATTTTGCAGTGAACAGGATGGTTTTTGAGATAAGCAGCGTAGAGATGAAACCACGGCGTCTCGCCAAACATGATCTCCTTCATCCGCTCGACGCTGAAATCGTAGACGTTGTCGAGGTAGAGTTTTCCTTCATGCTTGCATGAACAGTTTGTTTCTGAAAGGATCGCGTTAGGAACCAAGATTACATGTTTTGTTGTATTTGTTGGGAGATGAGTCATACTGTTGATGACTTTGTGGCGCGATAAGGGCAGTAAATGGTCATACACCGAACATGTGACATTTACAAAATGGAGTTTTATGGATTGGGGACTTCCCCACGATGGTTTGAGCACAGCTTCAAAAACAGAAATTGGAAATGCGGTATAAAATGACCAAAATCTGTGTCGAACCGAACCTTAGAATTTTCTGAATTTTGGCTTGTGAGTACTCAAACGACTTGTCTCAATGAGATTAATGCATATCACTAAAAATTATTGTTTAAAGCCAGTTTGGTGGCAAGATATGCTCGATATGCCGAACATATAAAAATCCAATTTTTTAAAACACCGCTTGTTTATACTCAAACAACTCTTCTCAGCGTAACCAAGCCGTTCCCGCCAATTATACGCATATGTCATACCTTCATACTCGCTGACATCACTGACATCATCGTCGTTCTCCTCCAGTTCCAACGCTGCCGCCTGCGACGGAAACTCCGTGTCTGGCAGACTCACATCGGGGGTCGGAGGCTCAGAGGGCGTCGGCGGGGCGAACAACATCGCCGTGGTTCGTCTGAAAATGAGACGAATTGTTTGGACCTTCGCGTGCGCGCGCGCGAGAGACTCACTCGAGCTCCAGCGCCTTAGCACCACCCTCGTCGTCGTCGTCATCGTCGTCGTGGGTGTCCATCTCGTTGACCGGCGACAGGAGCTGAAATGCGATTGAGCGAATCGCGAGCAAAGAAAGCATCATCGTGCATCGTTTTCGCTTGTTGTCGTTTGTTGTGTGTGTGTGCTGTGAAGCGGTGAGCCCCGCCGACCGAGGGGCGAGCGAGCGAGGGGCGCTGGGAACGTTTGAAAGTGCAAACGACAACGCGAACGTCACGACTCGAGCGGCGCGCGCTCAATAAACAGATTGACGAGTGCCGAGCGCGCGCCATGCGAGGTGCGAATTTGTATGTTCGTTTGTAGGTGTGTCGGTCGGCGGCATGGTTACTCACTTGGTTACGATAGGAGGCGGTTT
This sequence comes from Steinernema feltiae, assembly GCA_007213375.1. Taxonomy (NCBI): domain Eukaryota; kingdom Metazoa; phylum Nematoda; class Chromadorea; order Rhabditida; family Steinernematidae; genus Steinernema; species Steinernema feltiae. Next base: position 1,758 of record MQUG01004113.1, on the reverse strand, counting down.
GGTTTTTGAGTTTTTGGGGCTGGTGACATCATGCTGTGCTTCATCTACCGCTTGAAGCGAAAGAGAAAGAAAACAAAGTTCACTGACCGAAAATTAGAAAAAATTGTTTGACCGAACATCAGAGAAATCCTAATTTTTCAAAAATTGTGTTTTGGTACTCAAAAAACCTGTTGAGACACGATGTTGCATCAAAAATCTGAAAAGCTTCATTTACAACGGGAAATGGAAGCCAAACCGAACCTATGAAAAATCAAAATTAGACAAAAATATGGTTTGGAGTTTTTGGGAGCTATTTAGTGACATCATGCGATGCGTGATCTAACGCTTGAAGCGTCCAATGACCGAAAATAAAAAAAGGCGTTTGACCGAACATGGGAGAAATCCTACTTTTGTCTAATCTTGGTGTTTTGGTACCCAAATTAGCTCTCAAACACTGATACACTAATAAAATCCAAAAGCATTAGTTATAACAAAAAACGCATCTTAGACCGAACCTATGAAAATTCAAAATTGGGCAAAAATAGGGCTTTATGGTACTCAAACGGACTGCTCTCCATCTCATCAACTCTTTCCATTACTCGACGTATCCTGTAAAACGCGCTGTATCCTACCGTAGCCCAAATCAATTCAAATAGTGTATTTTAGATTCTGGCTTGTTTTTTGAGACAATCAACCAACTAACCTTGTCCGGATCCTTGCAAGTCAACGGATTGGGAGGCTGAAACAATCCCATTAATATCACAATACCAGTAAAAGTAGTCCGCTTACGACATCGGTGACGATCATCTGCCAGAGTCGGTACATTAAAACGAACGACTTTTCGCGGTTCGCAAACGACGCAAAAAATGTTTTTGATTATCTTGTGTTTCGATCTGAAACGCGACACAAAAGTTTGAGAGATTATCAGAGCGCAACGCGAACCTCAATCGAATTTGCGAAGATTTTTGCCGTTTTTGCGCGTTTGATGCTCGTGATGTCGGCGAATCGGATGACGTGCTTCGTTTCCCAACCGAAAATGTTCGCCGCGAACGCGATGTGCCGGTCGGAGATGTAGAGACGGCCTTGTGCGAGGATTTCGCGTTGAAACGCACAGGAGTAGCCTGAAATAGGATGGAAATTGGTAAATTGGGATTTTGGTTGAAAAAATGGGTTTTTGAGTAGCAGAGGTGTCTTGGCAACAAAACAACGAGTAAATTGAGTACCAACATGTCTCGAATTCAGAAATTTCTATTTTTCACATGTTCGGTTCGAAGTGAATATAGACAATATCATACTCATTTTAACGATACCAATACGCTGAACAGGATTACCTCAAAAAAATGACATAACAAACAGGAAAATTGTAAAAAAGGGTCTTGAAACGAAAATCCATTTTCCTAACACGAATATGCGTAAAATTAACTCAAATATGCATGAGAATAACATCGACGGCTGCAAAAGTGCAAAATGGTTGTTTAGCTTAACGCTCTGCAGCACCATTATAAGTCACACGTTCGGTCGACGCAAAAAGTGACGAAAAACGTGGATGAAGCGAGAGTTTCACAGACAGAACCAACCGTAGCTGCATTCAGACAAGAAATGCATAAAAAACTGGATTGCGCACAGCGCGAGCTACCGTAATTTAATTGTGAAAATTTGCGTTTTCTGGTTTTTTTATTGACCACATTAGTTGAAGATTGCTGAGACAAAAAATGACCTACAATTAGAAAAAATCACGTGTTCGGTTTTATCTTTTTTTTTGCAAATTTTCAATACTAG
>MQUG01004111.1:0-11606 GCA_007213375.1 Steinernema feltiae | reverse complement strand
CGCGGATGGGCGAATCCGCCATTCTCGCATGGAGTACGGTATCTAGCGCACTTATCTAAACGGAAGACACTCAAAATTGGTTAAATTCGCATGTTCGCTGCTCACCGGTGCACTTGTGGTGGAGTTGATTAACCAGATGTCGGAGAAAGCGAGATGCTTGCGCTGGCCCATTGTCTTCTGTTGGTTGGGGTCTTTGGCAATGATGGTCGGGAGGTTGTTGTAATAGTCGATTGAGAATGCATCTGAACGATGGAAACTACAGTAATCCGTCCGAAATATGGTTCGCTTACTCCAGTAGTAATGCATGATGCTACCGTAGTCGTACTCAACGCCGTAATTGTAGTTTGTGGTCGTGGATTCCAGTTGAAAGTTGTACAGCATGCTTTTATGATGTTCTGGTTCAAAATCTGCACGTAGCCGTCTCGATCGTACCGCGACTGCGTATGGTGCATGCCCAGAGCGTGGCCGAGTTCGTGGAGAATGATTCCGACCTAAAATTTGACTTTTTAGGCCAATCGAGAGTCATTTCTTACGGTATTGCAGCTAGTGTCAATGTGCACAGTCTGATAAGCACCGGGCTGTTTGCCCACAGAGCTACTGCAGCCACCGTAACCCAGAAACTTCAGGTAGTGGTGAGGCGACGAGCCGCTGACCTCCTGGAAGCTAAGACACGTGTTGTCTTCCCAGATTTTCAGGGCTGCGCGGATCAATCGAGCATTGCTGGGTGCTAGAAGCACATTAAGACTACTGTAACACTACCGTATGACTCACAAACGGTACGGTCGATGACCACAGGGATGGGACGATCCGTCTCCCATTTGAATTGATCTCCAAATATCGTATTTCGCTTTGAGCGTCCAGAAATCATACGGTAGACCTCGTCAGACGAGAGCATAATGTCGCCCTGAAGGAATACGGTAGCCGATGGAGCCCCCGCATTACGGTACCTGGTAGAAATAGTCAGAAATGTCCTTGTTCACGTCCAGTTCGTTGACTTCCTTGGAGCGCGGCCCATCGTAGCTGGAATCGGAGAGAGCTACAGCATCCTGGATCACGGCAGCCTCAGCATCAACTCGCGACTGTTCATTCAACATCCTCAGACCATCCTTGATCTTCAGCATCTCGATCGGATCTTGATCAGGGAAGTTGGCGGCAATCTAAAGCGCCTTTAATCCTGGAATTGAGTTAGAACTGACCTTGGCCAGTTCGGCAGCATTGTGCGCTGTGATTACGGTAATCAGAGCGAGGGAAGTCCAGTAAAACAGAATCATTGCAATTCGATGTCGTGCTGACGGCGAAGAGAGCGTTATATAGCGAAATAACACGCCAACGTCCCATAAAAACGGTCCTAATGTTAATGCGCGGAACACGAAATGGCTTGATCAGGATTCATAATGGCTTCACAGCTGCGTCTATCCATTGTCAGCCGCATCCTGTCGCCTGTTTCCTGAAAATGAAGAGAATTGTGGGAAATTCGGGTGGAGTGGAGACAAACCATTGGGGTAAGGACTTTGTAGAGGCTCGATAAGCCCGACCGCTTCCTCCGCGGGAATCAGGAGCTCGAAGCAACCTCGGCCAACGTCGAGAAACATCATCTAAAGCGAGGAATGAGCGAAAATCGATCGCGACAGGCTTACAGAGCGGGTATCGTTGCCAGCAGAGAAACGACGATGAGATTTGAGATCGAAGGCGCCAAAGATTGTGGTGGAGCACCTGAATCACCACGGATTAGAAGCATTTCAGGCCTTTAAATACCTGAACAGACTGCGAAGTCGGAATCGATCGTTGCGAACGTTTTCTTCAGTCGTTTGACCTGAAGAATTAGTGATCACAAAACTGAGTCAAACAATGAAAGCGTTTAGAAGAGCACAAGAGCAGATTCAAAGAGAAATGGGCGACAAAACAACGACAAAAACGCAATATTTGAATATGAATTTCTCCGCGCGACGCTCCTTCAGCGGAACGTTGCACTGCAAATGTCCTCGCGACCAAATCGCCGGTCGGTGCGGGGCGCTTAAACGCTGTGCGTATGTGAATATCTCAAGAACTGAGTTTGAAGACGGATGGCCATGCTACATCAACTTCGGAAACTAGAACTCGGTTAAACTGGAAAAAGAAAATGCGTCTGCTCGAGAATAGGATGAACGAATTCAATAACGAAAAACTAATTTAATTTAACCTTCACGATTAACACGTTCGGAAACGCCATAGAATATAGAGTGATGATACAGAGTGATAAGTTATGAAAGACAATTAACACAACTTCTGAGCATATTCGTACAATCCGTCAACAACCTAAAATTAAGTAGTTTAGTGCTAGGCCAAATGGACGGAAATCTTACCTCTCCCATACCGTGTATCGTTTCTACTGCGGTTTCGTACGTCTTATGAGCTGGTGCAAGATCGTACACAATGAGCATACCATCGCCCTGGTGTAAACATCCCGAGAACTTCTGGTCGAGGATCATCTGCGACAACTTCTTCTCGACTTTGTCGTGGCTCAGCCCGATCTTCTTGGAGATGTGGTCAATCTGGACGAACGAATGGGGCTCAATGATGCGGCACAGGTCCTTCTCCAACATTGAATCGCTCAGCGAGTTAAAGTGCTTTCTCACGACCGGGTCACCCTTCAGTTCAGTTTGAAACTTCTCAAAAGCTTCGTTGAATTCGGCCAAAGAACGCTTCTTGACGGCGGCAGCAATGGCGCGCATAGCTGCCAGTTCTCGGCCATTGTACTTCAAGGCGAGCTTCTGTGATAGCAGGGTCTCCACTTCTTCAGGAGCGTCCAACATCACTTTGCAAAGGAGCATGTACTTGAGGGCTGTCAAGGCTTCGGCTTCGTTCTCTGCGGTGTCGTATCCTTCAAACGCTTCGAAGAAATATGAGAACGCGGTCTTGAAGTCACGTCCATCAGCTGCATGGAGAATTCCCGACTGCATGTCCAACGCCGCTTGCATGAGAGGAGACATGTAGATCTTGTTTGCTACGGTGCGAGCAGATGTGAGAGCAGAATGGGCCTTGCTCATGTTGGCCAAATTGTAGGAGGACTTGCTTTCTTCCAACTGGACTTCAACGAGCAGGTCCTTGTCATCAACCTTCTTCAGCTCTTTAACCAGCGTGGTTGCTATAAATCGCTCTTTGAATAAACAGGCTAACTACTTTCGCAACTTACAGAGTGCGAGTGCACAGTTGAACTTCTTCAAGTCATTGTAGAGTCGAACAAGGCGCGTCTGAAGGGATTGACGCAAGAAAAGCAGGTTCTGGTCTTCCGCCCACTGAATGCTGTCGTTGACGATCTGGATTTTAGCCTCGTCATCACGGTCGTCGGCCAGACTGCTATCGACGAGATCGCGAACGACCTTTGCTGCCTTGGCTTTCCCCATGGTGAAGTCAGGGAGGTTCTTCTCGAACATGCTTCGAAGGCTGTTTCCATTGCTCACAACTTCCATTTCGATGACTGCGCGTTGTTCTGAAGAATATAAAATGTCAAAGATATAAATCCAGCGAGGGCGAAGAAACACGATAACATACAAGTCCACAGAATAGCCATCCACATGCTGTAAATAAGTCCAATTCCAGTCGAAAAGCGATGCAAAGGTGGCGCGAACGCGATGCAAAAAGTGAAAACCGAAAGCGATAGCGATACGATCGTCGTCACCACTGAAAAAGACAAACGCTGACTCCGACGACGCTGGTTCGGATCTTGCTGTTGATCTCGTCCTCCATCGAACGCACTTTCAACAGTCCTACAGTCCAAAAATCCGTACCGTATTCGTGAATAAAATTAGATTTCCGGAGTTGCGCAGATACCGGCTAGGAAGTGCAGCTCGTCTTGAGGCGTCTGCCAGCTACTGGTCCAATGAAGTGATGAATTGGTCGTCGGCGTCGTCTCATCGAGCGGTCTTGATTGATTGCGCCTGATGCTCACACGTGGCCCACGTGTCAGCGTTGACTGTTCGATCAAATTCGACCAATTTTTGAATTCATTTTGCGCGCCTTTTGTTGCTCCGCGTTTCGGCGATATTTTTGCTCATTGACATCTATTGCAGCCGTCGACATGACGAGCCCACGGCGCTCCAATCGCGTCTTCAACGATCTGCGCTCGGTCAACGAAAACAAAGTTTGTTTTTTCGTTCTCTTCGTGCCACCAAACGATGCTTTCGTACTGCGTTGAGTGCGCCAGCCCCCGGACCATATTGGGCGAGCGTCTCCTACGACATCTTGCTCTAGCGCTCTGCCTGCGATGCTCAGGTCTTCATCGCGGCCTTGGAGTCCATCTGAGCTTCGTTCGCTCTACGACTACGGACAAATGGAACTGGCGAAGATGATGAAAGTGGGCGGAAACCGGAAGGCCAAGGAAATTTTCGAGTCGCAGCCCGATTTCCAGCCGAACTGGACGCTCCAACAGAGAAGTACAACTCTCGCGCTGCTGCTTTGCTCAGGGATTCGGTAGGAATTTCCTTAATTTTCTAGCTTCATTTGGTGTTTTTCAGGACAACACCGAGGCCGATGGAAACGTCTGGAGTTTTAAAACTGATCGCTGAGGAACCACACCTCTTGGTTGCAGTTCTGCGACCTTGCCGTGACGCCGCCTGTCAAGAATCTGCGGAAGACTGAAACATCGCCCGCACCTCTGATCGATTTGAACTGGGAAGATCGACCGTCCGCCATCCAGCCTGCGAACGGTCTGGACGATGAATTCACGATGATAATATCCCTCCCTCTCTGCTAAATGTTGTGTGAAATTACGCGAATATTTCTATTTTGCGCAGGATTCTCTACCAGCGCAGACGCATAAAAATTACCAGCGAGGGATAGCGCGTTAGTCGCACTTCATTCCGGAGTTAACTAATCGATATTTACAATAACAACAACAGCAAGAAACGGCTAATTTATAACAAATCTGGCGAGGTTAGCGGCGCAGCGTAGGACGATTAGTTGAAGACGTCGTCATCGCCCATCTGAAGCCGCGGATCGAAATTGTAGAGTTGGGGAAAGTAGAGCGGCAAGTTTTCGTATCCTGGAACAGCGTGAGTCAGGCGCATTGCGGAAAAAGCCCCGCAAAGATCATCTTGGTTGCGGGTGCCGCCTGAAAATGAAGAGAATTGTGGGAAATTTGGGTGAAGCGGAGACAAACCATTGGGTAAGGACTTTGTACAGGCTCGATAAGCCCGACCGCTTCCTCTGCGGGAATCAGGAGCTCGAAGCAACCACGACCAACGTCGAGAAACATCATCTAAAGCGAGGAATGAGCGAAAATCGATCGCGAAAGGCTTACAGAGCGGGTATCATTGCCAGCAGAGAAACGACGATGAGATTTGAGATCGAAGGCGCCAAAGATTGTGGTGGAGCACCTGAATCACCACGGATTAGAAGCATTTCAGGCCTTTAAATACCTGAACAGACTGCGAAGTCGGAATCGATCGTTGCGAACGTTTTCTTCAGTCGTTCAGCCTGAACAATTAGTGATCACAAAACTGAGTCAAACAATGAAAGCGTTTAGAAGAGCACAAGAGCAGATTCAAAGAGAAATGGGCGACAAAACAACGACAAAAACGCAATATTTGAATATTTCTCCGCGCGACGCTCCTTCAGCGGAACGTTGCACTGCAAATGTCCTCGCGACCAAATCGCCGGTCGGTGCGGGGCGCTTAAACGCTGTGCGTATGTGAATATCTCAAGAACTGATTTTGAAGACGGATGGCCATGCTACATCAACTTCGGAAACTAGAACTCGGTTAAACTGGAAAAAGAAAATGCGTCTGCTCGAGAATAGGATGAACGAATTCAATAACGAAAAACTAATTTAATTTAACCTTCACGATTAACACGTTCGGAAACGCCATAGAATATAGAGTGATGATACAGAGTGATAAGTTATGAAAGACAATTAACACAACTTCTGAGCATATTCGTACAATCCGTCAACAACCTAAAATTAAGTAGTTTAGTGCTAGGCCAAATGGACGGAAATCTTACCTCTCCCATACCGTGTATCGTTTCTACTGCGGTTTCGTACGTCTTATGAGCTGGTGCAAGATCGTACACAATGAGCATACCATCGCCCTGGTGTAAACATCCCGAGAACTTCTGGTCGAGGATCATCTGCGACAACTTCTTCTCGACTTTGTCGTGGCTCAGCCCGACCTTCTTGGAGATGTGGTCAATCTGGACGAACGAATAGGGCTCAATGATGCGGCACAGGTCCTTCTCCAACATTGAATCGCTCAGCGAATTGAAGTGCTTTCTAACGACCGGATCACCCTTCAGTTCAGTTTCAAACTGCTCAAAAGCTTCGTTGAATTCGGCCAAAGAACGCTTCTTGACGGCGGCAGCAATGGCGCGCATAGCTGCCAGTTCTCGGCCATTGTACTTCAAGGCGAGCTTCTGTGATAGCAGGGTCTCCACTTCTTCAGGAGCGTCCAACATCACTTTGCAAAGGAGCATGTACTTGAGGGCTGTCAAGGCTTCGGCTTCGTTCTCTGCGGTGTCGTATCCTTCAAACGCTTCGAAGAAATATGAGAACGCGGTCTTGAAGTCACGTCCATCAGCTGCATGGAGAATCCCCGACTGCATATCCAACGCCGCTTGCATGAGAGGAGGCATGTAGATCTTGTTTGCTACGGTGCGAGCAGATGTGAGAGCAGAATGGGCCTTGCTCATGTTGGCCAAATTGTACCAGGACTTGCTTTCTTCCAACTGGACTCCAACGAGCAGGTCCTTGTCATCAACCTTCTTGAGCTCTTTAACCACTATAGTTGCTAAAAAACGAACTTTGAACACAAACAGGTTACACAGTGCAAACTTACCAAGAGCAGCGGCATCGCTATAAAACCCCATGACGTTGTACAGTCCCACAAGATGAGCCTTCTTCTTTCGCTCTGTGTGCAGCATCTGAATTAAGAGTCGTACTAGTGGAGAATCAACAGCACACGCCTACTAACGAAACATGAACAACCAATCGAATCAGCTATCAAAATTTCACCAATTTCAGTACACAGAACGCGATACGTGCAATTTCCAACGAAATTAAAAAAAAGAAAGCAGAAACGAGGCTGCGCATAGCTACAAGAAGAACAGAATGAGTATGAGAAATACACGACCAACGCGAACGAATACAAACGTGAGCGCAGGTCAGAACGAAGCGCAGCGTCAGATCGACAACGACACCGCGACGTTACAGCAGGCGAGGGAGAGGCGACCACTAATTGCAGCCTGCATCAAACAGCGAATTTCGATTTCAAATCGAAAGCAACTGTAAACCTCTTCCCTTCGGATAATGTCAGCTCGCGCGCCAAGTACCTACTACATAACGAAACATGAACAACCAATCGAATCAGCTAACAAAATATCACCAACATGTATGCAGATCGCAAAACGCGCACTTTCCAACGAAATTTAAAAAAAAAAGAAAGCAGAAATGAGGCTTTCGCAAAGCTACAAGAAGAACAGAATGAGCATGAGAAATACACGACCAAAGCGAACGAATACAAACGTGAGCGCAGGTCAGAACGAAGCGCAGCGTCAGATCGACAACGACACCGCGACGTTACAGCAGGCGAGGGAGAGGCGACCGCTAATTGCAGCCTGCATCAAACAGCGAATTTCGATTTCAAATCGAAAGCAACTGTAAACCTCTTCCCTTCGGATATTGTCAGATCGCGCGCCAAGTACCTCAGGCAAACGGAGGGCATGAGTGGCACTGCGTGAGTTTCTGACATATGTGGTCCCCCGCACTTCAGAAAGGGACGCTTCACAAGCAGAAAAGTCACAGATTTTTCCGCAAATCGACAGCTTTCTCCTCACAACGCGCTTTCAGCGGAACGTTGCACTGCAAATGTCCTCGCGACCAACACGTACAACAGCGTCCGCCGCAACGTGTCACACTCTCCAGCTTTTCTCCTTACAACGCACCTTCAGAGGAACGTTGCACTGAATTCCGCCGCGCGGCCGCAAATCGAGAACTTTCTCCTCGCTACTTGTAATCCTTTTTCTTTTCAAGTAATCCGAATTTCGCACGAGAGGTCGGCTGTGCACGCTCACGCTGACCAGCCATTATCTGAGATCAGCTTCTGATCTCATGACATTTTACCTGAATAACATACGAAACATTTGCTATAAACTATCCAAAGTTCCAAGCAGATAAATTACTCGGGACAACAACCAAATTTTTATTCATCATAAAGATGATTATCCTGAGCATCCACGACAACCACAACAGACGCATTCGATGACTTTCGCCTAAAATTGAGGATGAAACTACACATGTTAGGCAGACAAACTTACGGTATCCAATTTGCTTGTGGGTACTCGACAAATGCATTTTGTTCCGAAGTTGGTGTCTTGAACTTGTGTGCACTTCAAGCAGCAAAGGTTTTCGTAACCTTGTTTCTTCCATTTAGCTATGAGTTTGGCGTCAGCTCGCTTGCAGTCCAGGCAAAACTCGTACAGTTCCTTGCTGATCTGTTCATCCTTGTAATACATATCATATATGTAGCGAGATCTCTGATGATGAATCTAAAACGAGGCTGATGATTGAAATTGAAAATTCCAGATTACTTTAAAGATCGGCCAAACAGATTCGGTCTTGCGCTTGCCTTCGTGGGGATCTGTTTCCGCTTCACGCATTTTCCCTTCGAACTGCTCAAGCGTTGGTCTGATGAGGTCCCATCCAGCCGGAGGATTTTTCCCATGACGTCGAGTTCTTTGAGCCAGAGCCATTACACAATTTCCCGATCCTGAATATAAATAGCGGTGTACATTTAAAAAAAAACGCGAGAGCGAGAGAGCGACGAAACGAATATCTACTAATAACAGAACTTATCGCGTATGAGCATCACGCATACACTATAATTTCCGGCCAATAAGACCAAGTCGTCCATCAAATATAGCTCGAAAACTCAAATTAACTTACCTAAGACAGTGTTGGCTGGGTTCATAGCAACCTGATTCTTGGCGGCGTCTCCGATGGCGTCGGCCTTTGACATTGTTAGCTTTTCTGCAAGGAGAGAAACGAATGAAAGGATGTACAACAAGCGCCAAGAACGGTATAAATACAAACAATTCGCGGCATATAGCGATGCGAAATAACGAGAGTAAGCAATGCAAAACGCCGTAACATAACAACACAAAGCAATACAAGATTGAACGAAAACTTTCGCAAACAAAATGGGCATCCAATTCACACGCCCAAACAGCAATATCACAGGCTGAAAACAACAGTAACCAAAGTGAAAAGAGATCGAATTTCAAAACTTTGAATGCCGACTCTATCTAAAATCAGAGCAACACAGAGAAAAGCGAAAATGAAGTAAACTGTGCAGCAGTTAAAAAAACACCGCGCAATTTCCAACGAAATTTAAAAATTTGGATGTCAAACAACCGACGAAGTCAACAATCGAGATCCGTTGCGAGGGTGAGCCAAAAGAGCAAAAGATCGCTGAGGTCGCACATTGAAGCGACGGCATACCGCAATCGCAATAAATAGCGAAAGTGCGCGAGTGGGTTAAAGAGTGAAAAACGAACTAGAGAATTTGATGAGGTGGGTCCTAGCGCGAAGGCACGATTACTATTTGAACACTGTCGGTAAATAGTTCCCGCAAACAGTTGACAGCGCGACGAATTCGAAACGCGCCATCCTCACTGCCATCAGCCATCAGATTCTCGCGCAATCACCCGCGCTTGAATCAATTGACGGTCTCGACACGAGAGGACTGAGGCCAGAGAGGGGTATTAACAAAAATAGAGGAGAGTGTCTCCATCTTCTGAACAAAATTCTGAAAACCCAGATTTCGCGCACAAGCTCGCGAGAAATAGACTATAGACTATATTCGGGTCAAGGCAACAAAAGCAACAGGCAAATCGTGTCGGGACCATTATTTGCAACAACCAAGCGCGATCGCTGGCAACGAAAAAGCAACGGTTAAAGGAATTTGTTGACGGTGGGCGAGGAGAAGATTCCGAATCCCGACGCCGCTTCGGAAGCAGGCAGAGACTGACTCATTCTGTTCTTCTCGTAGATTTGTGCAGCCTCATTTCTCCTTTCTTTTTTTTTTAATTTCGTTGGAAATTGCGCGTGTCGCGTTCTGCGTACATGTTGGTGACATTATGTTAGCTGATTCGATTGATTGTTCATATTCCGTTATAGTTACTTGGCGCGCGAGCTGACATTATCCGAAGGGAAGAGGTTTACAGTTGCTTTCGATTTGAAATCGAAATTCGCTGTTTGATGCAGGTTGCAATTAGCGGTCGCCTCGCCTGCTGCAACGTCGCGGGGTTGTCGTCGATCTAACGCTGCGCTCACGTTTGTATTCGTTCGCTTTGGTCGTGTATTCGTTCGCTTTGGTCGTGTATTTCTCATGCTCATTCTGTTCTTCTTGTTAGTAGCTTTGCGCAGCCTCATTTCTGCTTTCAGATCGATGATGCGACGCCCACATCATCCACTTCATCGCACTCCGATCCCCGGGCAGCCGCACGTCTGCCTTCACTCCGAGAAGACCGCCGTTGACTGGAGCACAGCCCTCTACCATTCGGGCCAAGAATCGAAGCAGCTTCTTGAATCGATTATGAGCCGCGATGCGGAACTGTTTGAGCGGAAACGACGAGCGGAATTCAAGCAGAAGGAGAATTTGTCAGTCGAGGAGCGTATGGTTAAGAGGGTAAGAGGGATTTGAATGAATTTATTCTATTTCAGCTATTTTTTCAGATTCCCATGGATCGCGACGTCACTCTTACAACTTAAGTGCAACTCTACGACCACGCAACGCTGTTGCGCATGACGCAGGAAGGCGTTGAACAGGCGGACTACATCACTAAAATCAGGCAGGAGTCGAACGTTCTGTTTACGTTCAGTGACCTGTCGAAGTCGAAATTCATCGATGCACCAAAGTCCACCCCGTACACCAGCGTAAGTCGATTTCGCAGGTAGCTCCATTAAGAATTTATGCTTAGGTGACCATCAAAAGTGTCCTACAGGACGTTGAAGCGGCTCGTTCTCGGTTGCAGGTTATATCGATGGAGTTGGGAGGTTTTTTTTTTACGTGTAAATGGGTTTCAGAAGATTATTCCAATCACGGTGCTCTGCCGCTTGACTCAGCGAAGCTGAAAAGGAGTTTTAGTACTGAGAGCTTGAGAGATCGTTGGATATTCTCAGGAAGGAGAAGCACTTTTGCTTTCCGTCGATATCGGTGAAGGTGGGAAAGGACCGTGTTTGAGTAGCACGGAATTAAAAAATTCTATTAATTGCGGAGTTTACGCTTGTCTCAGCGGCGTGTGGAGATGCGTGCCACACAGAAAAAGACCCGCGGGTGATCATAGGTTGTTTGAATAGGACACTTGGGTCTTGAATTTTGCCCTGCGCCTCGCAATTTTGTTTGATTGTTGACTTCGTCGGTTGTTTGACATCCAAATTTTTAAATTTCGTTGGAAATTGCGCGGTGTTTTTTTAACTGCTGCACAGTTTACTTCATTTTCGGCTTTTCTCTGTGTTGCTCTGATTTTAGATAGAGTCGGCATTCAAAGTTTTGAAATTCGATCTCTTTTCACTTCGGTCACTGTTGTTTTCAGCCTGTGATATTGCTGTTTGAGCGTGTGAAGTGGGTGTTTGG
>MQUG01004110.1:0-36944 GCA_007213375.1 Steinernema feltiae | reverse complement strand
AAAGGATGTACAACAAGCGCCAAGAACGGTATAAATACAAACAATTCGCGGCATACAGCGATGCGAAATTAACGAGATTAAGCAATGCAAAACGTCGTAACATAACAACACAAAGCAATACAAGATTGAACGAAAACTTTCGCAAACAAAATGAGTAAGCCCCAAACACCCACTTCACACGCCCAAACAGCAATATCACAGGCTGAAAACAACAGTGACCAAAGTGAAAAGAGATCGAATTTCAAAACTTTGAATGCCGACTCTATCTAAAATCAGAGCAACACAGAGAAAAGCGAAAATGAAGTAAACTGTGCAGCAGTTAAAAAAACACCGCGCAATTTCCAACGAAATTTAAAAATTTGGATGTCAAACAACCGACGAGGTCAACAATCGAGATCCGTTGCGAGGGTGAGCCAAAAGAGCAAAAGATCGCTGAGGTCGCACATTGAAGCGACGGCATACCGCAATCGCAATAAATAGCGAAAGTGTGCGAGTGGGTTAAAGAGTGAAAAAACGAACTAGAGAATTTGACGAAGTGGGTCCTAGCGCGAAGGCACGATTACTATTTGAACACTGTCGGTAAATAGTTCCCGCAAACAGTTGACAGCGCGACGAATTCGAAACGCGCCATCCTCGCTGCCATCAGCCATCAGATTCTCGCGCAATCACCCGCGCTTGAATCAATTGACGGTCTCGACACGAGAGGACTGAGGCCAGAGAGGGGTATTAACAAAAATAGAGGAGAGTGTCTCCATCTTCTGAACAAAATTCTGAAAACCCAGATTTCGAGCACAAGCTCGCGAGAAATAGACTATAGACTATATTCGGGTCAAGGCAACAAAATCAACAGGCAAATCGTGTCGGGACCATTATTTGCAACAACCAAGCGCGATCGCTGGCAACGAAAAAGCAACGGTTAAAGGAATTTGTTGACGGTGGGCGAGGAGAAGATTCCGAATCCCGACGCCGCTTCGGAAGCAGGCAGAGACTGACTCATTCTGTTCTTCTCGTAGATTTGTGCAGCCTCATTTCTCCTTTCTTTTTTTTTTAATTTCGTTGGAAATTGTGCGTGTCGCGTTCTGCGTACATGTTGGTGACATTTTGTTAGCTGATTCGTTATTATTAGCATATTCCGTTATAGTTACTTGGCGCGCGAGCTGACATTATCCGAAGGGAAGAGGTTTACAGTTGCTTTCGATTTGAAATCGAAATTCGCTGTTTGATGCAGGCTGCAATTAGCGGTCGCCTCGCCTGCTGCAACGTCGCGGGGTTGTCGTCGATCTAACGCTGCGCTCACGTTTGTATTCGTTCGCTTTGGTCGTGTATTCGTTCGCTTTGGTCGTGTATTTCTCATGCTCATTCTGTTCTTCTTGTTAGTAGCTTTGCGCAGCCTCATTTCTGCTTTCAGATCGATGATGCGACGCCCACATCATCCACTTCATCGCACTCCGATCCCCAGGCAGCCGCACGTCTGCCTTCACTCCGAGAAGACCGCCGTTGACTGGAGCACAGCCCTCTACCATTCGGGCCAAGAATCGAAGCAGCTTCTCGAATCGATTATGAGCCGCGATGCGGAATTGTTTGAGCGGAAACGACGAGCGGAATTCAAGCAGAAGGAGAATTTGTCAGTCGAGGAGCGGATGGTTGAGAGGGTAAGAGGGATTTGAATGAATTTATTCTATTTTCAGCTATTTTTTCAGATTTCCATGGATCGCGACGTCACTCTTACAACTCAAGTGCAACTCTACGACCACGCAACGCTGTTGCGCATGACGCAGGAAGGCGTTGAACAGGCGGACTACATCACTAAAATCAGGCAGGAGTCGAACGTTCTGTTTACGTTCAGTGACCTGTCGAAGTCGAAATTCATCGATGCACCAAAGTCCACCCCGTACACCAGCGTAAGTCGATTTCGCAGGTAGCTCCATTAAGAATTTATGCTTAGGTGACCATCAAAAGTGTCCTACAGGACGTTGAAGCGGCTCGTTCTCGGTTGCAGGTTATATCGATGGAGTTGGGAGGTTTTTTTTTTACGTGTAAATGGGTTTCAGTAGATTATTCCAATCACGGTCGCTCTGCCGCTTGACTCAGCGAAGCTGAGAAGGAGTTTTAGTACTGAGAGCTTGACCGGATCGTTGGATATTCTCAGGAAGGAGAAGCACTTTTGCTTTCCGTCGATATCGGTGAAGGTGGGAAAGGACCGTGTTTGAGTAGCACGGAATTAAAAATTCTATTAATTGCGGAGTTGTCCCAACACACATATTCGGAACAAGTTCCGAGATGCGTGCCACACAGAAAAGACCCGCGGGTGATCATAGGTTGTTTGAATAGACACTTGGGTCTTGATTTGCCCTGCCGCTCGCAATTTTGTTTGATTGTTGACTTCGTCGGTTGTTTGACATCCAAATTTTTAAATTTCGTTGGAAATTGCGCGGTGTTTTTTTAACTGCTGCACAGTTTACTTCATTTTCGCTTTTCTCTGTGTTGCTCTGATTTTAGATAGAGTCGGCATTCAAAGTTTTGAAATTCGATCTCTTTTCACTTCGGTCACTGTTGTTTTCAGCCTGTGATATTGCTGTTTGAGCGTGTGAAGTGGGTGTTTGGGCTTACTCATTTTGTTTGCGAAAGTTTTCGGCTATATGCCGTGAATTGTTTGTATTTACACCATTCTTGGCTCTTGTTGTACATCCTCTCATTCGTTCCTCTCCTTGCAGAAAAGCTAACAATGTCAAAGGCCAACGCCATCGGAGACGCCGCCAAGAATCAGGTTGCTATGAACCCAGCCAACACTGAGGAGGAAGAGGATGGTGACAATTCGTCAGTGAGCAGTGATGAATTCGTCGTCAACGTTGGAGAAATCAAGCGACCAGAACCTGTAAGTCCATTCTCATTAGCCGTGCTTATAGGCAAATTTAGATTCACTTGGTGGCTATCAAGCGACCAGAACCTGTAAGTCCATTCTCATTAGCCGTGCTTATAGGCAAATTTAGTGCAAGATTCAAGTGCAAGATTCAAGCAAGTGCATTGACTTGGCTACGATGAAAGATCGCCCGTGGCGGAAGCCCGGTGCTGACATGAAGGACTACTTCAACTATGGGTTTAACGAGGAGTCTTGGAGTTTGTACTGCGAGCGTCAGAAGACGTCTGCGTCGACTGATGCGCAGCCCATCGCTGTTTTGGACTTTTCGAAACCTCCTCCAATGAACATCATTCCGAAGAGTTCTGCGTCGACTGATGCGCAGCCCATCGCTGTTTTGGACTTTTCGAAACCTCCTCCAATGAACATCATTCCGAAGAGTTCTGCGTCGACTGATGCGCAGCCCATCGCTGTTTTGGACTTTTCGAAACCTCCTCCAATGTACATCATTCCGAAGAGTTCTGCGTCGACCGATGCGCAGCCCATCGCTGTTTTGGACTTTTCGAAACCTCCTCCGGTGATGCATATGTTTAATCTCCAAAGAAGATCACACAGTCGCAGTCCGGTCTCCAAGAGGTTTGTATCACTTCAAGAAATGCCCCTCAATTTCGAATTTTTCAGAAGACGAGTGGATAAGGACAGAGACCGTGGACGAGAGCGCGGTGATCGCGACCGTGAACGAGAGCGCGGTGATCGCGACCGTGAACGAAAGCGCGGTGATCGCGACCGTGAACGAGAGCGCGGTGATCGCGACCGTGAACGAGAGCGCGGTGGTCGCGACCGTGAACGAGAGCGCGGTGATCGCGACCGCGAACGAGCTGAACGCAGAAGTCGGCATGAAGAGCACGAGCGTTGTCGCAGATGATCCACGACCAGAAGTTCTCGGGATGTGTACACCAGGGCGATGGTATGCTCATTGTGTACGATCTTGCACCAGCTGATAAGACATACGAAACCGCAGTAGATATGGTATGGGATATGGGAGAGGTAAGATTTCCGTTCATTTGGCCTAGCACTAAACTACTTAATTTCAGGTTGTTGACGGATTGTACGAATATGCTAAGAAGTTGCGTTAATTGTCTTTCATAACCTATCACTCTGTATCATCACTCTATATTCTATGGCGTTTCCGAACGTGTTCATCGCGAAGGTTAAATTAAATTCGTTTTTCGTTATTGAATTCGTTCATCTTGTTCTCGTGCAGACGCATTTTTTTTCCAGTGATCACCGAGTTGAAGTCTGTTTCCGCCGTGTTGCTCTGCGGTTGCTTTGGCTAGATTCCAGATAACGTGCGCAGAGATCGTAACCTGAGAGGTGTTGAATTTTTGCACATATTTATTCTTGTATTCTTCTTGTAGATTTGTGCAGCCTCATTTCTCCTTTCTTTTTTTTTAAATTTCGTTGGAAATTGCCCGTGTCGCGTTCTTTGTACATGTTGGTGACATTTTGTTAGCTGATTCGATTGGTTGTTCATGTTTCGTTAGTAGGTACTTGGCGCGCGAGCTGACAATATCCGAAGGGAAGAGGTTTACAGTTGCTTTCGATTTGAAATCGAAATTCGCTGTTTGATGCAGGCTGCAATTAGCGGTCGCCTCGCCTGCTGCAACGTCGCGGTGTCGTTGTCAATCTGACGCTGCGCTTCGTTCTGACCTGCGCTCACGTTTGTATTCGTTCGCGTTGGTCGTGTCTTTCTCATGCTCATTCTGTCTTCTTGTAGCTTTGTGCAGCCTCATTTCTCCTTTCTTTTTTTTAAGTTCGTTGGAAATTGCCCGTGTCGCGTTCTGCTACATGTTGGTGACATTTTGTTAGCTGATTCGATTGGTTGTTCATATTTCGTTATAGTTACTTGGCGCGCGAGCTGACAATATCCGAAGGGAAGAGGTTTACAGTTGCTTTCGATTTGAAATCGAAATTCGCTGTTTGATGCTGGCTGCAATTAGCGGTCGCCTCCCTCGCATGCTGCAACGTCGCGGTGTCGTCGTCGATCTATTTAATTCTGATTGTTGGAATTTCTTTTACAGAAATGGCATGCAGTCGCGCGTATGTGGAAGAAGATGAGGAACTTCTAACGAAGAAGCTCTTCGGCCGCGTCGACGAAGGCGAGGACGAAGAAGACATTGAGGAAGTTAAGAAAGCATCCGATGTAAGTCCATTTTTTCCACTTTGATTCGGATGTATCAATTTCCAGCTCAAACCAGCTTGGGTTGATGACGACGATGACGAGGAATACCAGGAGCATTTGAAGAAGAAGTTTACTCGTTCTCGCGTTCAAGTGCCAAAATGGGCGCAGGTCGCAGGAGAAGAAGAGGAAAAGCCTGAATCTGATGACGAAGATGTGGAAGAGACTGTCGCGGAGATGACGCGCAAAGCGTACTCCAGCTTCATTGGAAAAAACGCCTTGCTCTTCAAAGGCGCTTTAAATTTTCATCGTCTACGCGATGTCGGCACTAATCAGAAGGTTGATTTAGTTGCATTCTTCTTTCCTTACACGGCTCATTTACAGACTCTAACTATTCTGAAATTCCACCCATCTAAGCCAGTCATGATCACTGGTGGCCAAGACGGAGTGGCCTTGTATGATGTGACGACCGGCTTCTTCTTGCAAGATGCAAGTTTTTCGCAATTCCCGGTCTCATCTTTGGAATTATACAAACAATCGACTGCTCTTCTCATCGGATCTGAAGAACAGTCATATTTGTACTCATATGATTTGTTGGAGGGTGGTATTACGCAAATTGACCGACCTAAGAGTAATCTGTCTCAGCTTTTACCGTAAATCATTTTAAAGTTGCAGGTATGCCAAAAAGATGTCCGACAGGAAGATTCGCTGTTTCTTGCGACGGAAAGTACATCGCAATTGTTGGTCTTAGTTCTGAAGTTTATGTTTACACAGCAGAGGTAAGATGCGCTCTTATGATCCTAGTATTGGTGTGGTTCTAGTCATTTGAATTCGTTCACACATTCGTCGCCTCGGCGAAGATCCGAACGGTTAAGTTCTCAACCAACGACAACAGCATCCTCTTTGCTTTGACCGAAAGCGGGAGAGTTTACATCTGGGACTTCGTGCGACGTGGCTCGCAGCATTACTTCATCGATGACGGAGTTGTGCGAGGCACTTCGATGACTATTGGAAAGAACGATGCCTTCATTGCTTGCGGGTAAGTACAGCATAGCACACACGTGAATTTGAGCAAACTGTTTTGCAGATCGAGCACTGGCATTGTTAATGTGTACAAAACCGCCGAAGCTTACCAGAACGTTCACCCGAAACCTGTTGCGATATACGACAACCTAACGACTTCGGTCGATGTCCTTGCTTTCAACCACGATTGTCAAACGCTGGCTTTTGGGTCCACCGTGAAGATGAATGCAATCCGTATGAGTCACACCAAGAGTGGCACCGTCTTCAAGAACTTCCCACAACGTACGGAGATGCTGCAGAAGTGCACGGTCACCTCCGCTGGCTTCTCGCCAAATTCGGCATATTTCGCATGTGGGACGAATAAGGGTACTGTTAGATTGTACCGCATCGAAAATTTTGACGGATATTAGCTTTTTTGTTAATTGTTAAATTGTTTGTTTTAAAGTTTGTTATTAATGTGGTACGGAGTTGCGAGCGCAAAGCATGACACAAGCATGGCTCGGTTCGAGGAATTTTCGTTCACTTTTCGAAATTCTCCTCAGGTTTACCGCTGTAAATGGGGTTCGGATGCGAACACAATGATCTACGGTGAATATATGTACAGGGCACACAACGTGACAGAGGGCTCGGTTCGAGGAATTTTCGTTCACTTTTCGAAATTCTCCTCACCGCCTCGTCCGATTGAATTTCAATTTCGCGTTGAATTTCCGCCTTACTCGCTCCTGGCACCATCGATAGACCTCGTCGAGCCCGATCTGATAAGACCCTGTATGTTCAAATCAGCACAAAAATCGAACACTCGCTCTCAGAATTAGATCCTATTCTCAACTTGCCACCTCTGAATATATCACACTATGGGTTATACCAGTCGAGGAAGAGAAGCGAAAAGGTCAACACAATCAATCAGAACAAGAAAATCACCCTGCCACTCGCGCCGTTCTTGATCGCGGAACGGATCAGCTCATTTCCGTCCCTGATATTCTCCACGGTATTCGACGCCACTTCATTGAGGCGCAAGATGTCCTTGTCCTGATCCACCACCTTCTCGGCGAACACCTCCTGTAGTCGCTGCAACTCCGTGATCTGCTTCTCCACCGCTTCAACCTCCTTGTCGCTGTGCTGGAGACGCTGCCTCAACTGCTCATTCTCCAGTGCAAACTTCATTTGCTCCGTTTCGGAGAGGTCAAGGTTTGGGTGCGGATTTCGCTCAAATTCCAGCTGGGAATGTGCATTCTTCGAGTTCGGGAGAAGTGCCGAATTCTCATTGGGTTTGCTCTCGTTGAGAGACCTGAAAACGGGCGATTTAGTTGAGAAAACCAACAAAAATGATTAAATCTAAGTGATTAATTCCCGTCCCGTCACTCGTCACCCTTTTGAAGAACGCGTCGGTCTTAAACAAACAAAACTGCGACTAACTTCGTTTGTCCAACAATTTGGGCGACCGACTGAACCACACTGGATTTGAATTCGCGGCGTTGGTTTCTCCGTGTGTGAGCAGTGAATTCACTAAAAGTGATATTTAGAGACATAATATAGTCACAATCTTACTGAATCCGGTACTAGAAGAAGGTGGAAGCCACGTTGCCACTTGCTGAGCTAGGGAGAATATTTCTCTTCGATTCTTCAGCTGCTTCAGCTTCTCTGTTCGTATTTCCAACACATTCTGGAACGTCTTCGACACACTTGCCAGCTTCATCTGCAATCCAACGACCACGAGCTTCCAGTGCAGCTCGCCCTGGCTTCGCGAAGGCGCTCCGAATCGTTCATTCTTGTACGTTTGCAGCTGGGCGATCTGCTTGTTCAAACCCGCAATATCCTGCTTCACTATCGGCCAGAGTGACTTCTTCTTTGCCAAATCCGTGAGCTTCTCCATCTTCGCGCAAGTGCGGCCAATGTCTTTCCTATTCTCTTTGCCAGCTGATTGAATTGAAGCGATTCCTGCATCGTTTGCTGTCGATTGTGTCGATTCGCTGATCCAGCGGCGGCCTGAGTTTTCATCTGAAACGTCCCTCCCGATCAGCTGGTGCAATTGTCCAGATATTTATTCACTTACCTGAATCGATTTGGCGCTCGTCCACAACTCGTTTGTACGATCGCAGCACGGCATCTCGACGGCGGCACGAGTATTCTGAAAATTGACTATTAAAGTACGGAAAAATAACAGAAAATTCCACGAAAGACAAGCCTGCGCTGTCAGGAACTCAGGTAAAATCTGGTTCTGACCAGATGGTGACGTGATCGATCTCTATTTATTTGACGATTTCTGACGATGGTGACGATTTCTATTGGTCCCAACGCGACAGCAACTTATCCGCCGAAAATGAGGAGAAAATCGTCGATTTGCGGACGCGCGGCGAAATTCAGTGCAACGTTCCGCTGAGGGCGCGTTGTGAGGAGCAAAGCAAAGTCAATTTGCGGGAGCTTTGCAGAGGCTCCCGCCTTTGGAGAGGCGGAATGTTGCAGAAGGCGGAACTTTCGCACGATTGTTCGTTGGTCGCTCACTGCGTGATTACAATGAATTTTTCATAATTAATTGTCCGTTGCGTGACCATAAATCTAATATTTTTGCTACGATTTCAGTGTACGCTCCGCTCATACATCATGAAGGATACCAGTAACTCATCGTTCCCATCCACGATTCGCCGCAGCCTCCGCCTTGGACGCAACAAGGATCGGATCACGCCGTACACGACAGAAGGTGTTTCTCCCCCGAAGAAGCAAAAGAGGGAGAAGGTGGTGCGTTTAGTTCCAGTAGGCCTCGAAATGAACGGATCCTTTCAGAACTTGCCTTGGGTGCTGTCTCAGCTCAGCGCGGCAGTCGTTCCCGATCGTCTTCCGTGCCGGGAAGCCGAATATCACCACATTGAAGCGTTCTTTAAGAGCGCGGTGAAGCCGTACTCGACAAGTCAGTCGATGTACATTTCCGGCGCTCCTGGTACGGGTAAAACCGTCACTGTACTTCAGGTTGGTCAGTTTTGGAATTTCACTTGTTTTGAAAACGAGTTTAGGTCGTTAGGGCGCTCAGGGGGACACCAAACTTCCCGAAATTCGACTTTATCCGCGTGAACGCCATGGAACTGGCAAACCCGAAGCAGTTTTTCGTCGCCGTCCACAATCAACTGTTCTCAGATTTGGCGAAGCGCAGAGTCGCCGTCGGAACGGCACGGAGAAAGCTGAACGATATGTTCTTATACAAGGATTCTAAACGTGCTCCCATCGTTCTGCTTGTCGACGAGGTGAGACAATTCCTTATTCTGCTGGTTTTATGACCAAAATTTAGCTCGATTTGCTCTGTACCAAGCGGCAAGACATCATCTACGACATCTTTAACTGGGCTGCTGTCCCTGAATCCCGTGTGAACGTGATCGCCATTGCGAACACCCTTGATCTTCCTGAACGCGCTTTGTCCCTCCGAATCACGAGCCGGATCGGCTTCAACCGCCTCACTTTCCAACCGTACGAGTTTGAGCAGATCGGATCGATCCTCGAGGACCGCTTGAAGGGAGCGACATTCATCTCCAAGGATGCCGTACAGTTTGCGAGTCGAAAGGTTGCCGCCGTTTCCGGTGATCTCCGCAAGGCGCTTGACTTGCTTAAAAGAGCTGCCGAACTCGCCATCGAGGCCAGGAGCAAACAGTTGGAGCTGAAACATGTGAGCTCGGGTCAACGGAGCACCTATTTACAGTTGATGCTTCAGATTCAAGGCGCGATCGAAGAAGCAAAGTCAACTTATCGAGCAGAATTGGTCGGAATGCTGTCGCGACATGAAAAAATGATCATGATCGCCGTGTTGGAGGAGACCTCGTCGACCGGAATCGAGGAAATGAGTTTCGAAATCATTCTACGCAACTATCGTGCGATTTCGAGGAATTCTGAGCAAATAGAGCCGCTTTCGCCCAGCGCAGCCTACCAGTGTGCTTTGCGTTTGTGCAACTGCGGTCTTCTCAAGGCGGACAGCAACGGACATCTTGGCTGGATGTACAGAAAGTTGGGCTTCGCGATGTCACCGCAAGACCTGCAGTATTGTCTCCATCTGGAGAACGACAGAAGAACGAAGTAGAGACTCAAACTTGTCATATTGTTTTCTGTAAAAAGATTTCTGAACCGATTTGTATGACTGTGTACTGTGGGGAAGGCTGAGAGCCGCGCGAGGACTGTTGGTGTGCTATGATGTGGCTTTCTGCAGCTTCGTCAGTACTCTTTTTGTCTTGACCAGCGTTTATTGGCCTTTTTACGTGATTCGTGATTCTGCGCGCCCGCAAATCGACAACTTTCTCCTCACAACGCGCTTTCAGCGGAACGTTGCACTGCAAATGTCCTCGCGACCAACTCGACACGTACAACAGCGTCGGCCGCAGCGTCACGCTCCACTTTGCTTTTCTCCTCACAACGCGCCTTCCGCGGAACGTCGCACTGAATCTAGCCGCGCGCATCCGCAAATCGGCGATTTTCTCCTCACAACGCGCCTTCCGCGGAACGTCGCACTGAATTTAGCCGCGCGCATCCGCAAATCGACAACTTTCTCCTCACAACGCGCTTTCAGCGGAACGTTGCACTGAATTTCGCCGCGCGCGTCCGCAAATCGGCGATTTTCTCCTCACAACGCGCCTTCCGCGGAACGTTGCACTGCAAATGTCCTCGCGACGAACTCGACACTTACAACAGCGTCGGCCGCAACGTGTCACTCTCCACTTTGTTTTTTTCCTCACAACGCACCTTCAGCGGTGGAATGTTGCGCTATCTATCTAGCAGCCATCTCTGCATGGCTGCTCGTTCGCTGATTGTTCCGCTCCTTCCGCAAAGTTCGGCGGCTTTCCCTACAGCCCGCGGTCAAATGGTCGGCGTTCCATCTTTGCAGAAACGCCGCGCGCTGATACCATTCACTGATTCACCGATCGCTTTTTTTGTGCTGTGCAGCGCGCCGCCACCGCCGCGGTGGCGCCTCTTTTGCGTTTCTGATCGCGTCCACCCATACATATCAAAATTAAATTTATCAACAGCAAATTAAAAAACAGCGCACGCCTTCTAGCAATCGGCGAGACGAAAGGTTTTCATCGCATAGCGACGAGAGGGCAGCTCGAGTCCTCTAGTGGGACGAGCGGGAAGGTGTTGTTCTCGGCGGCGGCGTTTATCCTTGTTCTTGAAGTAGATGTGAGTAGCGATAGTAAGGAGGACGGCGGAAGCAAAAAAGGCGAATCCGATAGTCACCGCCGTCTTGTGGTTCACAACAAAGTCTAAATGCGCGCATTTGAAGCGTAAACAGACCGAAATCATACCTAGAATCTGCATTTTTGCGTGAAAATCGGAATACGAGAATCGAGGAAGAATATCTGAAACAGAGAGCCGTAGATGAGTCCACGAACGAGTTGGTTGCGAGTGATTCGACCCTCGACGATCACGCAGCACACCAATGAATCACACAAGTCCGAGAATCACCGCTGCTCACTCCGTCCGGCCAGCGCACTGTAATGATGAGCCGCAGTGCGCCGAAAGCGGCGGAATGTTCTCCGATGGGCGTTGCAGTCGGCCGCGGCAAACGTTCCTTTGATGTGCGTGCGTTTCGCGAAACGCTTTCCGGCGCCGGTTCCGCGGCGTGGTGAGCGATCGGGACGATGACAATCCGCAATGATCATGCTGATGCAACTTCCTTTCAGAGAGATTCGGGATTTTGAAAATTGGATGATGAACGGATGGATGGATTGTGGATGCGGAGCGCTTTCACGCTGTGAGATGTGAATCTCTCGAGAAGTGATTTTGAAGAAAGCGTTTAGAAGAGCACAAGAGCAGATTCAAAGCGAAATGGGCGACAAAACAACGACAAAAACGCAATATTTGAATATGAATTTCTCCGCGCGACGCTCCTTCAGCGGAACGTTGCACTGCAAATGCCCTCGCGACCAAATCGCCGGTCGATGCGGGGCGCTTAAACGCTGCGAGTATGTGAATCTCTCAAGAACTGACTTTGAAGAAGGATGGCCACGCTGCATCAACTTCATAGCGGGAAATTCAAGTTGAAAGCGAGGAGCTATTGTGCAATCTTTTGTCGTCGTTTTGTTTATTTGAGTTTTGTCTGACAATGAGTTGACCTTTGTCTGGTTGTGTCTGATTTCGCGATTTCAGTAATTTTATGTTTGCTTAAATTTCGTCTTAGGAGCCCGCGAAATCTCGCCTGATCAGTCACGATTTGCACGTTTTGCACGGTATTTAGTTGCCGCTGTTTGCCTTCATCTTGCAAACCAACAACGTGCTCTGTCGACGTTCTGAATCACAGTCTGAGATATCGCGCACGCTATTCTGTCGTTTCACATTGTGGTTTCAATGCAACGTTGCGTTGAATTTCGCCTCGTACAAATTCACGTCACGAATACGAACATGCGACTTTTGCCGCCACTCTCACGACGTTTTTTGCATTCTAAAAAGTGATCAGCAGCTTTTACATGCGATGCGATGTCATGATTGAATCGACTCCACGAGCGTTCTCTTCCAATTTTCGCTTGTTTGCGTTGACAATAACGGTTTTCGTCAATTTTTGGTTCGTTTTCCAGGCTAAATGCCCGAAGACACGAGCGTATCGGCTGCCGTGGAGCGCCGAGAGAGCTTTGTGGAGTCGGAACGTCCTCCAATCGAGTGCTACAACCTCGACGCGATGCTCTACGAGCATGGATTTGTCCGCATCGCAGCCAAAAATGAGAATAAGCGATTCTACCACTGCTTTGGACGTCAGGTGAGCTGCTCTTTCTTGTTTTATGCTCTCTTACCGCTATTTCAGCTTGGATTCGGCCGTCGTGAGTGTAGGCGCCTCGCCACGATGGTGGAGGAGACGCTGACAGAGTGCTACAAATCTCCATCTTACAAGCGCAAAGCGGATGCCCACAACGACCGATTCCGACTTCTCAGTCACATGTTCAGGTATCTAAAGGCCGCTTCTGTAACGCTTCTAATCCGTGGTGATTCAGGTGCTCCATCACAATCTTTGGCGCCTTCGATCTCAAATCTCATCGTCGTTTCTCGTCTGGCAACGATATCCGCTCTGTAAGCGTTTCACGATCGATTTTCGCTCATTCCTCGCTTTAGATGATGTTTCTCGACGTTGGTCGAGGTTGCTTCCAGCTCCTGATTCCCGCGGAGGAAGCGGTCGGGCTTATCGAGCCTGTACAAAGTCCTTACCCCAATGGTTTGTCTCCACGTCACCCAAATTTCTCACAATTCTCTTCATGTTCAGGCGTCACTCGCAACCAAGATGATCTTTGCGGTGCTTTTTCCGCAATGCGCCTGACTCCCGCTGTTCCCGGCTACGAAAACTTGCCGCTCTACTTTCCCCAACTCTACAATATCGATCCGCGGCTTCAGATGGGCGATGACGACGTCTTCAACTAATCGTCCTACGCTGCGCCGCTAACCTCGCCAGATTTGTTATAAAATAGCCGTTTCTTGCTGTTGTTGTTATTGTAAATATCGATTAGTTAACTCCGGAATGAAGTGCAACACTAGGGCGTGGCCTGATTCGTAGCTTTTTCGTTTTGGGTTTAGCTGATTTGTGATTGGCAGTGCGGTGAAGTCGCCTCCAAACTGTGCGAATTGCCGCGGTTTTCGGCTGCTTCCTCTTGACGTATTCGAGGTAACGGAGCTTGGCCTGCAACAGGGTGACGAACGGAAATTTGCCGTCCTTGTGCAACTGTGTATTTGCCACAATTACCAGTTTACGCGGAGTACGTGAAGCACCGTAACTTGAAAACTGTTTAATTTGGAGGGTGCATTAGTTTGGTTTGGACTTACTTGAACCATGGCGTGATTTAAAGTACGAACGAAACGAAACAGAAAATATCGACGACGAGCATCGACGTCGGAGACAGCGTTTGTCTTTTTCAGTGGTGACGACGAGCCTGGGGAAATTTCAAATTGTCATCATCAGTTCGTTCGTATCGCTTTCGGTTTTCACTTTTTGCATCGCGTTCGCGCCACCTTTGCATCGCTTTTCGACCGGAATTGGACTTATTTACAGCATGTGGATGGCTATTCTGTGGACTTGTATGTTATCGTGTTTCTTCGCTCTCGCTGGAAGTATATCTTTGACATTTTGATATTCTCCAGAACATCGCGCAGTCATCGAAATGGAAGTTGTGAGCAATGGAAACAGCCTTCGAAGCATGTTCGAGAAGAACCTCCCTGACTTCACCATGGGGAAAGCCAAGGCAGCAAAGGTCGTTCGCGATCTCGTCGAGTCCAGTCTAGCCGAAGACCGTGATGACGACGCTAAGATCCAGATCGTCAACGACAGCATTCAGTGGGCGCAAGACCAGAACCTGCTTTTCTTGCGTCAATCCCTTCAGACGCGCCTTGTTCGACTCTACAATGACTTGAAGAAGTTCAACTGTGCACTCGCACTCTGTAAGTTGCGAAAGTAGGTAGCCTGTTTACTCAAAGAGCGATTTATAGCAACCACGCTGATTAAAGAGCTGAAGAAGGTTGATGACAAGGACCTGCTCGTTGAAGTCCAGTTGGAAGAAAGCAAGTCCTCCTACAATTTGGCCAACATGAGCAAGGCCCATTCTGCTCTCACATCTGCTCGCACCGTAGCAAACAAGATCTACATGTCTCCTCTCATGCAAGCGGCGTTGGACATGCAGTCGGGAATTCTCCATGCTGATGGACGTGACTTCAAGACCGCGTTCTCATATTTCTTCGAAGCGTTTGAAGGATACGACACCGCAGAGAACGAAGCCAAAGCCTTGACAGCCCTCAAGTACATGCTCCTTTGCAAAGTGATGTTGGACGCTCCTGAAGAAGTGGAGACCCTGCTATCACAGAAGCTCGCCTTGAAGTACTATGGCCGAGAACTCGCAGCTATGCGCGCAATTGCTGCCGCCGTCAAGAAGCGTTCTTTGGCTGAATTCAACGAAGCTTTTGAGAAGTTTGAAACTGAACTGGAGGGTGACCCGGTCGTGAGAAAGCACTTCAACTCGCTGAGCGATTCAATGTTGGAGAAGGGCCTGTGCCGCATCATTGAGCCCCATTCGTTCGTCCAGATTGACCACATCTCCAAGAAGATCGGGCTGAGCCACGACAAGGTCGAGAAGAAGTTGTCGCAGATGATCCTCGACCAGAAGTTCTCGGGATGTTTACACCAGGGCGATGGTATGCTCATTGTGTACGATCTTGCACCAGCTCATAAGACGTACGAAACCGCAGTAGATACGGCACATGCTATGGGAGAGGTAAGATTTCCGTCCATTTGGCCTAGCACTAAACTACTTAATTTCAGGTTGTTGACGGATTGTACGAATATGCTAAGAAGTTGCGTTAATTGTCTTTCATAACTTATCACTCTGTATCATCACTCTATATTCTATGGCGTTTCCGAACGTGTTAATCGTGAAGGTTAAATTAAATTAGTTTTTCGTTATTGAATTCGTTCATCTTATTCTCGTGCAGACGGATTTTCTTTTACCAGTTTAAGCGGTCAGTGAGTGATCAGTCACATCTTCAGGTATCTGAAACGCTTCTAGTCCGTGTTGATTCAGGTCGATTGTCTCCACTTCACCCAAATTTCCCGCATCGCTCCCCTCCCCGCATCGACCGGCATTTGGTCGCGAGGACATTTGCAATGCAACGTTCTGCTGAAGGAGCGTCGCGCGTAGAAATATTCAAATATTGCGTTTTTGTCGTTGTTTTATCGCCCATTTCGTCTTCAACTAATCGTCCTACGCTGCGCCGCTAACCTCGCCAGATTTGTTATAAAATAGCCGTTTCTTGCTGTTGTTGTTATTGTAAATATCGATTAGTTAACTCCGGAATGAAGTGCAACTAACGCGCTTTCTCTCGCTGGTAATTTTTATGCGTCTGCGCTGGTAGAGAATCCAGCGCAAAATAGAAATATTCGCGTAATTTCACACAACATTTAGCAGAGAGGGATATTATCATAAAAACGGGGGTTCGATATGAGAGTGGAGGCGCGCTCACAGAGTGGTGGTCGTGGTGGGAGCCCGTTTCAGTCGTCGTTGAACGGTTGCAGTGTGTGCCACTGGGCGACGGAACGTCGTGGCGTCGCTAGCATGTCCTGCCACTGTTTCAGGCCGATTCCGGTCGCGCAATTGCCAATCAGAACCTGACCGATGCGTTCGTTCGAGCCGACGCGATCGTAATCGGATACGGTGACGTGGAGGTGGACTCTCTGAGCGAATGGATGAGGATTACAGACAAAGCACAAGGCGGGAAAATTCGCATGTTCGAACTTGCGCACTGTCTCGTCTGTACTGAAAGCTGTCTGCACTCGGCGCAGACCAGTTTGAACGTGCGAACTTTCCCGATGCTTTTGACAAAAAGCAAAGAACGACGCCGGCTACCGTATACCTGCATCTTCTCGGGCGTCACATCGAAGCTAAACGACTCGTTGTAGTACGGATTGAGGGTTTTCATCTTGATTGTCGTCTTCTTCTTCTCGAGACGCTTGTTCTGCATCATCAGATAGATCTTGACGTATGGATCTGAGAGAAAAGGACTTGATTCAGGCTTGGAATACCGTAACCTCTCACCTGACAATCCCAAAACGTCCATTTTCTTCAAATTCTTGCATTCCATGACCACAACCGACAGTTTGTTCTTGTTGGGCACGTACCTGAGCGCTAAACACACCTCGCCGAGTCGATTCTCCTGCAATTACGGTAGTTAGAGGAGTGCTAGAGCGTGTGCTAAGGCCTACGGGAGGTGATAAAATCAATTCGGTCTTTTCAATCGTCGAGGCGAGGTCGATTTTCCCCAAAGCAACGGAGATTTGGCCGATTTGATCGTGTTTCCCAAAGCGATCAAAATCAAAGACGTTCATGACGAGCGTTTGGCCTCCGATCTCGCTATAGGCGACCTGAAGAGACCGATTGTAAGCGAGGCAATGAGGAGAGCGGCATGCCTTGAAGGTGAACGATTCGTTGAAAACCGGATTCAACGATTTGCGTTGAACTTTCGTCTGGAATTTCTTCTTCTTGTCGGGCAGAAGGAAGACCTTTACGTAGGGGTCGGAGGTGCCCCCGAGGTCCATTGCTGGAAGTTCTTCGGCCTGGATTATGGCTACGGTGAGCTGAAAGGTTGATAATTAATAAGTGAAAAACTAAGTAAAACCAAACAAAAGTGAAAAACCTAATTTGTTTGTTTTTGTTTTACCTAATTTGTTTTCCGAAATTTGAAAATTTGTTAAAAAAAACGAAAAATACGAATTATGAGATGAAGTGTGATTAAATAAATTTAAAAAATCCAAAACGTAATTCAATAATTTCCAATAATTTGAATTTGAATTTAACATTGAATTTTGAAATTCGAAAAATTGTAATATTTAAAAAACAATTACAAAACTCTCCCAATTTGAAAGATAATCGATCTGTTTCAAGTGATTTCAAAAGATACATAGCTTTCATTTTATTTTATTTTACAAAAAATTAATTAATCTCAAAATACCTATTTAAACTCACAAATAGAGCAAATAGAATTCATAGCGTTCTAAAATTAAGTTGAATAACTGAAACAATAACTTATTATTGATTTGTTTTCACTTTCAACAAAACTGAATCAAAGTCAAAGTCAAAAAGTCAAGTCAAGAGTCAAAAATGGTATTTACCTAAAGTCTATGCTGGAATGGAGTGATCAATTGCGCGATCACGAGTTTTGGAAACAGTACAAATATGTTTTTTCTACAAAAAGCGTCAGCGTCAAAATGAGATTCCGTATTATGATGCTTTACTGGTTTTGTTGAATTCTGTGGTTTAGTTTCTAGCATTCAACGTTTGCAGTTTAACGTTTTACGTCTTTGGTTATTTGGCCAGTTGTCCTCTAAAGTGGAATTCAATTCAACATTGTCCAACACTCCGCATTCCGCATTCCGCATACAATTTCCCCTATAGAAATCGTAAATTTGGATTCCCAGTCACGCAAACTCATTTGTGCCTGAGCTATGAACCTTGATCTTGATGTAAAAAGTCCCACAAAAACAATCCCCCGGAAACAACGTCTCTTTTTGGAGAAAATGGGAACTTGACCAAGAATGGCAAAAAAGAAATTAAATTAGGTTATTATATTAAAGTAGTTTCTACGTTTGAGTTTGATTCAGATCTTTGACAGTTAATTAAAAAACAAATGCTGCAGAGAATTTTAAATTTCACTCGAGTAATGTTTAAATTTAAAAATTAAATGTTTGCTTTTGCTAAAACGATATTTTTATCTATGTTTACCTACCTATGTTTATGTCTTTATGAACCCCCCCCCCCAAAAAAAAATCAAGCAAATCAAGCAGTTTGTGAGCAGTTAATTAAAGCAAAATTAACTTAATTTGAAAAAAAAGAAGAATAAAGAAGAAAAGAAAAATAATTTAAGAGGATTTTAAACTGGGGTACGGTAACTCGAGTAAAGTGTTCAATGAATGAAAGAAGCAAAGCAAATTTAGTTTTCAAATGACATCAAAAACCTGAAATTTAATGATTTTTCATCATTGAGCAACTTCAACTGTTTAATCTTCTTCCACCTTTCTCCAAAAACAACCAGCAACTCACATGACTCTTATCGAAATCGTACTCCAGACGATACTGTAGCCGTCCCAAGAATTTCTTCTCCTTCTCGTCATCATGATGATTCTTCTTCTTGCTCGGCGTCGAAGTCATTCGACCAGCAGCAGCCAACTCGTCTCAAAGTCAACCGAATAACTCCTCGCCGCTCGCTACTCTCCCGAAAGCACACTTTAGGATATGCAAATCTAAAATGGAGCCCATTTACGTCGTCGTCCACCGCTGCCGCCGCGCTGCCGCAAACCCAAAAACAACATCATAGATCACGAGAATTCGGCCGCGCGCACACACACACGTCTCCCACCCGGCTAAGGTTTCAATTCGTCTTCGTTCGCCTCCTCTCAAAACAGCTTTAGGCCCCGCGTATACTTTGCGCCGGCAGCGAAGAGCTCCATGCGCGCGCAGTCCTAATAACGGCCGATAATCTCATTTCGGGATCGACCACCCGCCTGGGGGCGAGCGGAGGGCCAAAAGCACATCAATCATAAGTTTGGAGTTTGGAATTCCCGTCGGAGTCGGCCGACCAACGCACAAAGTTTATTAATTAGGCGTGTGCACAACAGCAGAGGAGGGAGGGAGGGTTTGGCCACGCTGCGCGAGCGAAGGAGAGGCGGGCGCTCTGCGCTCTGCAAATCAGTTCGAATATCAGAGATTGCGCGGATAATTGGAACGCGAGGCAAGCGGAAGAGGATTCGTTAGAGGCTATTTTTTGCGGAGCCAAGATTCATTCCTACATATATAGTGCAAACGACGACGACGACAATTTCTGATTTGATTTGAAGCGGCGGCTGCGCAATCGAGCGAGTGAGAGGGAGGGATTAGAAGCAAATGAATGGGAGTGTTGCACGGAGTTGAAAGTTTAGACGCAAGAAGGCGCCAAATATTGGTTTTAAAATTGTGAGAATTACGAGCACAAAGCAATGCTAGTGCAAAAAGCCAGTTAATGGTGTTTTAAACAGAACCATTGGCATTGGTCATGTAATGTTGATTTCATTAAAAACACATTAGTGGAACACACAAAACATTCATCGCTTATTATAAAGCCCTAAGAAACCCGCGGCAAAAATGGCCAAAAATTAAGCGAAGATATTGTTGAATGTTGTTAAAAGTGAAATTCAACTTGTAATAATTGCGCTCATTAAGCAATGCTAACGCTAAAAAGCCAGTTAATGGCGGCGTTCAGTTTAAGGCAGTTTAAGACAAACCCATTAACATCGGTCGTCGTTTCATTGTTTCATTGAAAACACATTAGAGGATAGAGAGTTAATATTTCAAAAAAAAAAAAAAAATCTAAATCAATTAAACGAAATGTTCAATTAAATCGGTTAGAAGTTACCAAAAACCAAGGCATTGGTTATGTAATGTTGATTTCATTAGTGGAACACACAAACAATTCGTTCGCTTATTATTAAGCGGTAAAAATGCTGCAAAAAGTAACTTTAAATTAAAACTGAAAAAAATTGAAAAATCAAATTGAGATGCAAATTAAGTTTTATGTTTGCCATTATGTACTGAATATTGGTTTAAAATATTTTCAAATCGAAAAAATTGAGCTCAGTAAGCAATGCGCTTAAAAGCCAGTTAATGGCGGCGTTCAGTTTAAGGCCTTTTAAGACAAGCCCGTTAACATCGCATGGTGTTTTGTTAAAAACACATGGTTTAACACACAAAAATTCATCGAAAGTTCTAAAACTAATAAGCAATAAACGATTGTTAAATAAAATTGTTAAAAGTTACCAAAAATTGGAAAAATCAGACTGATAACATAATTTATCTTCTTGTTTTATGGTGTTTCACACACGATGATGACAAAAATCAAACAGACAAATTAGCTCTATTGGGGTTGATTTTTGATGTATTTAATGCTTTCACAACCTTTTAGAAAGCAAAAATTTTGTACGGTACGGTTGTAAAGAAAGCAAAAAATTCTATGAAGTGCAATTAATAACAAAACCGTTAGAATTGAAAAATCAGGTTTAATTATCCATGTCATAGGACCGACCCCGTTTTCATCTACTTCAAGTCAAAAATTACTCACTTTAAAACAGACAATTTAGCGATGGATTTTGTTGGTTTTCAGCGCCTCCATAAAATTAATAAACTATAACCCTTAAGTTTAAGTTTTTTTTTCTTACGAAATTAAAGTTTTTCACAAAATAAAATTTGCAATTTGCAACTTTTGAGTCGTAAGATATGCAAAAAAAATTGTGTCTTCGTTTTAAAACGTTATCGAATGATTAAATCGTCAAAAGAAATTAATTTTACTTTGTACAATGTTCAAGAAAAAAGTTACAACGCAATGTTACATCGTACAAAAAATTTATGCCAGTTACAACGTTACAACATACGTTTTCGATTATTCATAACGTAATTAGAGCTGTTGGCGGTTGAAATTTCATCCATAAATCAATTTACAATGGCTACCTACTGATTTGTAATACGGAAGAAAAGTTTTCTTTCTTAGACGTTTTCTGAAAGTCTCGAATAAATAACAAAAGTATAATTTAGTTAATGAATTGTTCAATAGAAGTCAAAGATTCTCGCATAGGTCATTTCTTCGCACAATGCAGTATGAATGAATTAAAGAATGAATATAAAGAATGAGAGTACAGTCATTGAACTTTGGAACGTTAAAAAGCACGCAAAGCATAAAAAATCAAAAGTGCAGTGCATGGGAACCTTCATAACCTTCATGAATTTTTGAAATATTTTCCTTGAAACCTTTAACAACAATAGACACGTTC
Organism: Steinernema feltiae; assembly: GCA_007213375.1. NCBI lineage: Eukaryota > Metazoa > Nematoda > Chromadorea > Rhabditida > Steinernematidae > Steinernema > Steinernema feltiae. The sequence goes on along the minus strand of MQUG01004110.1, from coordinate 15,596 downwards.
TGTCTTGTAAAATAGCATAAAAAAGCCAAAATATGAAATTTTGTTGAGTCTTTTGAAAATTGAATTGAAAAAAAAAGTCAAAAAACAAATTGAAAAATTGTTTTCATAACTTCATAACGTCATAACATAAATAACTTCAAATCAGAATCAATTGAGAAATTTATGAGAAAAAATCAAAAAACAAGATATGCTTCTAAATATTAACATTGTGGTGGTTATATTATGTGTTAATCAAAAATAAGCTGTTTGTTGTTTGTTTGTTGTGTGTTGCAAAAATAAACGACGAATTGAAACGAAATTTTTTAAAATAAGATCAATATCATAAAGACCAAGATTTCCAAAAAAAATTTGCGTCGTACAAAGCAGTAAAAGTAAAAGTAAAAGGAGTAGTAAAAGGAGAATGGTTACAACAAAAATGCTTGTCAACGACAACCAAAATCAATCAAATTTTTTTAAAAATTGTCACTAATTTTATGCACAATTCTTATATGTACAATACACAATTATTCATACATAATGCAATGTACTATGTATTACGCGGTACTTCGCTTAAAATGCATAAAATGAAGATATTATTATGTAAGAAATATTCGATAATATTTCTGAATTTCAAATTTCGCATTTTTTTTTTCATTTTTTTCGACATTTCGCATTTTGTTCGACATTCGAAGATTGAATGAACCCGTATTTGAACAGAAAATGCACCAAAACCAAATTAAAAATCTTGCCCTAACTTTACGTTGATCTACGTTTCTAATTTTCAAAAAATTGCTGCACTCTGTTACACTCAGTGTTGTCCATTGAAATACAAAAAAAAAATCGAAAAATAATTCTTTTTCTTCTTTTTTTGTACTATTTTTGTACAAGTGGTGTTGACTTGTCGTCATTCACCGTATTTTCGAATTTGTGTTGGTGAATAATTGTACTTGGTTGTTGTGAAGCCAGATCGACGACCGCGGACTTTACACTTGCCAAAAACAAATACATCATTTGAAACCCTCCAATAATTGTTTGCAGATCTACACTTGAAAATACCACGATGAACTTTACTACTGACAAAAAATTCTACACAGTTTCATGTTTACTAATCATACTAAGCAAATTCGGAATATCAGAATACCAAAAAATTGTAACCAATAAATTAACTCAAATGTTGTATTTCAAAAAATCTAAATATGAAGTAATAACGTGAAGTAATGAAGTGAGATCGACCAATTTAGCAACCAATTGATGGAAGAACCAAAAATTATAATATTAAAACCAAAAATTATTATCGAAAATCGAAAAAGCAAAAATAAAAAAATTGAAATCATATAGTGACGTCGACTTCGTATTCCGAATACCGATCAATTTGTAATTCGCAAAGTCACAAAATATCAAAGGGAATACCAAAAAATTATAGTATTTATATCCAAATATAATACTGACTGTTCGTAAAACCGTCAAATTCGTCAAAAAGCGTCAAATTAAATTAAATTAAATCAAATCTTGTTTCAAATATCAACTTTAAAAAAGCAAAACATGCATTTAAAAGAGCAAAAATTAGATTTTTTTCAATTTTGAACCAATTAATCAAAGACACGAAGCCTAAACCATATAAGAATTAAACCTAATTCTTTAGACGCTCTATTCTCTATGCTGGCAAGAACCTATCCAATAAGTCACAAATTCAGCACAAAATCAGTTCCATCCTCCCCTCGGGACCGCACAATCTCTCTCAAAACAACCTTCACCAAATCGCCAAACGTTTCCACTCATCCACACACACTGCCGCGTCACCTAAGCTTCCCATTTGCGCGCTTCGTCACACGACGCGCGAAAATAACTCTGTTTTCGCATAAAAGGCGCGTCTACGCACACACACACACGGTGTCGCACTAAGACAATAACATGAAAGAGGAGATTTTGGCGCGCACAAAGGCCGTTGAAATGAATTCAGCTCGTTCTCGCGCACTATAAAAGGTTCTGTTTTTTGGCGCTGTTTACTTCCCGTTTCCATCGACCAAAGCGCGCGCGCGTTACGCTAATCGAGGAACAGCTCCAATAAACCACTACTAGTCCATGCGCAGAGCAACAAAGGACAACGAAGCTCTGGAGCGCAAGAACGTATTTGCCCAGAAATGAGAATCTCAAATTTCAGATCGCGCGCGCGCGCGTCAACAAGCCACGTCCTCATCGAACACCAAAATTGGCAATTTTGAGGCGTCAAATTTGTCATTTTGAGGCCATTCTGAAGAGATGTAATATGCGCTAAGGAGCTGTTTATTTCGATTGCGCGCGCCGCTCAACAGCCAATCGAGGGCCAATCGGGGACAGAAGATGCGCAGCAGCTTCGCCAGGGGCAGCTGGTTGCGCGCTGCTACTGAAGAGCAAGCGCCTTCGAGCACATGCCAGCGGGGGAAAGAGAGAGGCGTTGATTAAATTCGCCATTTTCCGCTGCCGTTTTTGCTTTATAAATCATTTATTGCGTCGATGCAACCGGAGAGCACGAATGACAAAGGCGTCTGGCGGCGGCGGCGGCGGATATCAGATGAGCGAAAATTGATGGAAAAAGTGGAATTTTAAGTGAGGTGTACGGTAGGTGCGGCTGCAAAGAGTTATTAATGTTCCCATTAATGCGGGAGGAATAGATTACTGTATCTAGTGATGTTCTTGAGATTTCAGTAGTTTCAAAAATTGCAAAAAAATTATTGCTCAAACGAGGTCAAGATTAATTTTCAAATAACTTTATTGTGCAATTTAATTTCGGTCAATTAATTTTAAATTTGGATGAGTGATGAAAGTGAGCAAAAAAAGTTATTTTGAAAACTGAAAAATAATTGTTTTGAAAAAGTTAAAGGACAAAAAAAAGTTACACAAGTTTGCAAATAGCTGTTAAATTTTTACCGTAAAAAATAGGCGCAAAAACATTCCCCTATTTTAAGGATTTTAAGTTGAAAAAATTGAAAAGTTAGATACAAACACGCAACAAATGTTTTATTGAGCTTTTAATGAAATAAAAAAAACAGTATATTGCCCAAATAAGACGGAAAATAAAAAAACGTTTGAAACGAGCCGACCAAAATTTTTTTACGTGTTTCTGTAGGTGTGTGTTAGGTGCAAATAATTGCAACACTTTAAGTTTATATTCAGAATTTCATGGACGGTGTCTTTTCAACAAAAAAGAACATTCGTACTTGGCTAAACCCAGGGTGCAGGATTAGGAGCATTAAACATAAAAAATCACATTTTCAAAAATTTTCCACTACTTTTTAAGATGAATAGAATCTATTAACTTTCGTTGATTGCTGTTCTCTTGGAACTATCAGTAGAGAGCAAGGCCACGTCTACAAGTCTACGAAGAGTTGAAATTTTATTAAAATTTTGTTAAAAAGTGCGTGTTTTTTTGTTACAAAAAACACGTCAAAAACACGTGTAACGCAGGAGCAAAATTTAAAAAGATAGGATTCGCAATGCAATTAGCAATCAAAAAGTTCCTCCTCATGTAATCTTAATTGGACAGCTAATTTTAAAGCCGCCTTATCATATCCATGCAAGCCTGCGCAACAACAAAACAAAGATAGCATCCTTTCTCTAATCCCAAATCCCAAATTGCATGGATGCTGATGCTCAGTGCTCTACAAAAAAGAACATTAAGCCCAGATCTAAACCCAGATTGTAGTGTTAAGAGAATTAAATATAAAAATGCGATTTCCGAAATTTTTTAGAATAGAAAAACGAGCAAAGGAGCAATAGAAAGACCTTTGGTTTGGTGCTATTGAAAAAATCAGTAGCGAACAAGGCCACGTCTACATGTCTCCGAACAGTTGAAATTTTTCGTTCCAAAAATTTAATCTTAATTTAAAAGCCAAATTACCGTAAGTTTAGAAATAATTTTTGACGTTCAGCGACAAAAATATTAGCATTTTAAAGAGATTCGCAATGCAATTATCGCTTTCAAAAAGATCAAAAAATTGTAATCTTGATTGAACCGCATTTAAAGCCGTCTTACCATATCCATGCAAGCCTGCGCAACAACAAAACAAAGATAGAATCATTTCGCTAATCGAAAATACACACTCAAGAAACCAGACCAACCAAAAATTTTTTATTTATGTGGTTCTGACTAATCTGTAGGTGTGTTAGGTGTAAATCCTTGTAACACTTCAAGTTTATTTAAAATTGCATGGATGCTGATGCTCAATGCAAACTTTTCAACAAATTACGGAAATTTCGAAGTTTTTTCGAAGTAAGAGCAATAAAAAACATAGGAAAATTCGGTGGTCGATTTGGTTCTGTTCTCTTGAAAATATCAGTAGCGAACAAGACCTACGTCTACAATTCTACGTTGAAATTTTATTAAAATTTTGTTAAAAAGTGCGTGTTTTTTTTTGTTGCAAAAAACACGTCAACGTCATGTATGCAAGATGCAAGGAGCTTCCCATATCGCATTTCAAAGAGAATCGCAATAGCTGTAACGCAGGAGCAAAAATACTTATTTTAATTTTTTAGAATAGAAAAACGAGCAACGGAGCAATTGAAAAACCTTTGGTTCTGTGCTCTTGAAAAAATCAGTAGCGAACAAGGCCAGACCTACGTCTACAAGTCTACGAATATTTGAAATTTTATTAAATTTTTAGCGAAAGAAAGCCGAAATTGCAAAAAAAAAAAACACGTTAGTTCCCATTCAGCAAGTAAAGATGCAATGATCGGGATGCAATCAAAGATCTTGATAATTAGAATTAGTAAACCCGTGTAAAGAGCACCAAAAAGCAAAAATAATGCGATTTTCGAACTACTTGTCAAATGCTTATTTTCTAATTTTTCAAAAAATTGTTTATTTCCCATGTTTAACAATGTAAAAGCTCAAGTTTACAAATAAAATAAACTTGTAACTTAAAACCAAAAAACATATTTTTTTGCGGCATTTTAAAGAGCAATGCAATCTTCGTTTTATCCTCTTCAAAAATGTAATTGAACCGTTGGAATTTGGGCCTTACCATATCCATGCAAGCCTGGAAAACAACAAAACAAAGATTGAATCATTTCCCTAATCCCAAATCCCATCTGACCTGTTTTGCAGCTCAACTGTATGCCTCATAAACATCATAAACACCTTCGTAATCCTAATCTCCCACACCCTTTTTCTTTCCGCATCGACGGCCAAGTCAACAAGCGAATGAACACACACAACGCCGTCTTAGAAGACTTTACACATCACGTTAATCGAAGTCTCGTCAAGTTGGTTGCGTTATAAACAAATCGCCCGCCATTCTCAACTCCGCGTCAGGACGACTCGAGCGAGTCCCGCGTGCTCTCCACTCTCTCTCGCTCGCTCTCCTTCCGGCGATTATTTACTACTTCGTGTGGCTCTCCCGCGCTTGCTAGACGACCACACACGAACAGAAGCAGGCCGGCCGCATTTGGAAAATGAAATTGACAACCAGAAGAAAGGGACGAAGTCGACTCGCTCGCTCTCGTTTTTGGTTGAGTTGATTAGGTCGTGAAGTGAAGTAGGCCGTAAACAAAGAGTGGATTAGCCTGAATTGGAGGCCAAATAGTGGGGGTCTTGGAAAGGAACTGGCAGGAATTTACTGTAATTTGCGAGTTTGGCGGTGGTTCTACCTAAAATCGACAGATTCAAAATAGTCTTTTTAAGATCAAAACGAAAAAATCCAATTTCTCTAACGTTAATCGAACTAAAATACTGGAGAAGGCTCGGCTCAAAAATCTGAATCAGCAAAGCTAATTAGCCAAAATCATTTAGAAGTTTTAAGACAAACTCACAGTCGTTTCCAGGTAAGAATAGATAATTAAAGCCGCGATAATTAAATAGCGCTAAATAGCGACAGTCCTTCAAACGTACTCGCGTTAATTAATGTAATTTGGATATACTCATTCGGTTAATTCAAAAAAACATCATTAAAAAAAGAGAAATTGGTTTGAAAAGCAAAAATTCAATTATAATTCATTGGAATTCTGAAAAAAATATTTTGGTCATCGTCGGATTCTCTCAAAAAATGACATTTTATTTAAATTGTACTCACAGATGGATCAAAAATTGTGATGTTATGTGACGATATACACTTATAAAATAAAACGCGAATTTTGCCATCGCAAAAAGCGCTGTATTTTACTCTATTTTTACTTTCATGACATTTTTAAAAGAAAAACGCAATCTTTGATTCATAAATGGCGAACTCAAAAAATTTATAATGAACAAGAGGTTAAGGGTCCTTTACAAGTACAATCATTAATTTAGAATTTTTTCGTTAGATTCTACTGAATTCAGAAGAACGGCATTTGAAAAATTTGAATTTGATTTGATTAATTTGAAAATAGAGGAAATAGGTAGGAAATAAATAGGTTCGCTCGGTTTAAATGCAGGAAACTTTATTTGAAAAACGATGAAACTAGAGAAAAGCAAACGTCTTTAATAAAAAATCCTTTTTTTAGAAGATTTGGTCTTTTTAAAAAACAACTTTGGTAGGGATCCAACAACTGTTTCAAAAAATGAAAATTTGCGTACAGTTTCGCAACTTGCACAAATGCAAAAAGCGCTATTACTATGCATTTTTCTAGTGAGAAGCTTCAATTTTGATACATGGGAGACATTCACAAAAATTTGTGCGATGTTTGAGTTGCTAACTAGCAAAAATTGAGTTAGCACGAGTGATAACAAAGTTGACACTATGGTCGCTGCATTTAATTCCGTGAATTTTTGCACACGAGAACACTGTGAATTTGTTGAAAATTAGCTTGCTGTTACAGCTACTTAGTCATGACATGCAAGCAAAAATTACACTGAACAAGGGCACTTGACAATTGCTGTAATTTTAAACTGGTACGCATTTGGCTTGAATTCGTTCGGTTCTATTCAAACGTCGTTTGAAATTAGTTTGAAAATAGGGGATACGCTTGCTCGGTTCAAATGGGTCAAAATCAAATTAACCAATAATCAAAAAATTAGTGGAATTAAAACTTGATTTTAGAAAATTTGGTTTTTTTTTAAAAGATCAACTTTAGTGGCAAATAAACAACTGGAAACTGCAAAAATTCGCCTACAGTTTACGCTATTGCAAAAAGCGCTGTTACTATGTATTTTGAGGTACGAAAGACCATTCAAATTTGGTACTTCCACACATTCCCAAAAATTTGTGTGAAGATTTAGTTGTTGAATCAAAAATGTTTGAAAAAATAGAACACTGAAAATTTGTTGAAAAATAAATAGCTATGACAGATTGTCAGCAAGCTGTGATTCATACACTATGAATGCCATATGAAAGTACTCCAAATTGTTAAACTAAAAAACGCCATTCTGTATAACTATATGAGTTGTTACCAGTTTATGAATTGCAAAACAAAGTTGAAAACTTGCTACGTCAAAAAACTGGTATTTCGAAATTAAAAAAACAAGAAAAACAACAATTTGAATTCGAATTTTGTTGTTTTCATCCTTTGTCACGAAACTGTTCTAAACTGTTCAACAAAAAATTATTAAAAAATGCTGTGGCAAAAGAGCGTAACCAATCGCTGAAAAATTCGATAATTACATCACATCGCGCAAAAATCATCGCAAAAATCATATCACGCAAAACGGTATTTTACTATAATGAACAAAAAATATTTTATTTAATTTGAAATTTATTTCCTCAGAGAGACTTTCTTTCAAACTACATAAGACGAAGCTGAACAACTTGACGCCTCCGATCTGGCGCCGGACGACATGGCACTGGACTCTTAGGTCCCTGGTGAACTTTATGTCGCACAAAAACTTCGTTCGTAACATATCGCAACACTACAACAGCAACTTTCAGAAGCGTTTAAGTTGGCACTAAAAGAGCCCTGTACCAAATTCAGCGGGCGCCAAGTACCGTACATAGGACGAGTCATTTACCGGTTGATAATGAAAAAGTGCAAAAAATTGTTTTTGTTGATTTGTCAAAAAAAAAATTGTTGTTTAAAAATATGTAAATTCAAAAAAAGTAAAAAAAAGAAAGAATTTTCCGAAATGCAACCTGACGGTTTTCCAAACGAGCCAGAAAACAACCGTAACATGTCGATTGAAAACAGAAATTAAATCGAAAAACAACAATTTGAAATTTGAAATTTAACGAGCTTGTTTTCATGACATCACTATTTCTCTTTTAATTACGTCTCTCCAGCTCACAATCAAGCTCACAAAAAAATTGCAAAACTAGCACAGGGCTGTTAATAATCGCTGAAATTGCATCACAAAATTCCATAAATTGATCTTCCTCAAGATCAACTGCTTCCATCCGGACATCAACAAATTTCCAGCTTCCCATAAGCGCAACTAAAATTCCGGAATAATAAAGCGAAAACACATTGGCAATTTGAGCGAAAAACTCTTAATCATCGCTTCAAACGAATAACAGCGTTAATGGTTGGCATTCTTAAAGGGACTTAAGCAACCGTTCTTACTGCTTACAGCAAATGGGATCGCTGTCCAAAAATCTGAAATGCTAAGGGCGGTTTCACGTCTCATTTATCATATTTCATCTCATGGCGTTAACTCGATTGCGCCAAGTGAATGAGTCAAAGCACAGCAACAGCACAGCAAAAAAATCGGAAATTTGTTAGTGAAAGCAATGGAAGAAATGAAACGAAAAAATATCTCTGATTAAAGATTAAAGCTTATTAAAGCAATAAATTGAGGGTTAAATTTATCTTGTAATTTATAATTAATTTTTTGTTGCAAAAAATAATTGCAAAAATTTTTACTGCGCGCAACCAAATTGTTTGGGTGAAACGCGTTGTGATAACGCTGCCCAAAAATCATTGAAAAAATTAAAGTTTATCTAAGCAAAATACATGACTTTTTGCTGGGCGCGTTAGTTTCACCTGGAGAAGTCAAAAAGAAACAAAAAAACTTGAATTAAGGAACAATTTACTATCCAAACTCAAAAATGAATAATCTAGCTTGCAACCTAGCTTCTCACGTGTCTCACTAAAAACGAATACCGAACAAAAAAGTTTATCTAAGCCTAACCAAATGTCTAAAATAAGCTCGATTCTCCGAAATCAACAAGTTGTCATTCATGATGATCGAATTATCAAACAGAGCTTAAACTTCCGCAGCTACAAACCGATATTGAGCTACAAACCGTTTAAAACCATACGTTTACAAAAACTCTTGAACAAAAAATTGTTACTTGTGAAGGACCAAAACGAGTCCAGCTGTCTTGATACATAATGTCTGGCCAGGTCTGTTTTCACCTCTCCATTTCGCGCTTTATGACGCGCATGATTGTTTTGTTTTCAACTCAAACTCCGCTCAAAACAGCATTGTTCAAGCGTCATTGCGTCACAAGCTGTTCTCGGAAGCGTATTGTAGCTATTGTAGCTTAAGGATTAAGTTTTTGGTCACGTAGTTTACGTCACAATACTCACACAAGTGCTCTTTTCGATGTTTTTTCAATGTGGAAAGCAATGAATTCAACAAAAATTGCGTTAATTCTGAATGGTCAGTTCAAATTTATGTCTCCTTTACAGACCACACTGCAAAATTAACTTTTTTAACGTTGTCTTTTTCTCTGAATTCCTAGATGGTTTAACAATTGACTTTTCAGTTATTGATAAACCAGTGTTTATAGAGCGGTGCAAACCTTGCTCCATAATGAGTCTCTAAACAGAAACTATGTCCTAAAAATAAGTAAAACTGAGAGTTTGAAAAATTTCTCATCATTAAAATCGGAATAAAATTAACAGAATAACGGAATAAAATTCGGATGACAAAGTTCTAAAGTTCTGTTTAAAAATGCAATATTAAAAATAATCAGAACTATTATTCGTTAAAATTCGTTAAAAATTGTTTGAATATTACAATCAATCACAAAATAAGGGAGCTTCGAAATCCATCAAAATCAAAAATTTTATCCCGAATTCTTTTAATGAACGTTCAAAACAAGATGGAAAACTCCAAGGCTCCAAAACATCCAAAACTGAGTTTTGCAGTTTGAAGTTTGGTTGCTTAGCTCGTTCAAGGTTCAGATTCAGGCTTACATCGTCGAGTCAAAAATCTATTTAATTAATGGATATTCAAATTTATGTTTTTTTTTCTTCAAATTTCAAATCAAGCTGATGATTACATTGCAAAAAATCTATTTCTTTACCGTTGTCTCATTCTCTGAAACTCGAGATGTCTTAACAATTTAGTTACTTTTTAGTTAATTATACACCAGGCTTTGTAGGGCGCTGCCACACCAAGAAGAGAGTCTAATAAGAAATTTCTAATACGTAAAACTAAAAGTTTAAAAAATAAAGTTTGAAAATCTTTAAAATTCGGATGACAAATCTCTGTCATACGATCTTAAAAATAATCAAAATTATTACTTAAATTTATGTTGCTGACTTCAAAAATTAAACAATTACGTAATGTTAAAGATAGATAAAAAAAATCACATTTTCTCTCATTTCTCTTACAGAAAATCGAACACAAAAATAAATCAAATTTCTTTTCTTTAATAAAAGTTCAAAACAAGATGGAAAACGCCAACTCCAAAGCTCCAAAACATCTAGTGAATTTTGGTTGCTTTTGCGTTCAGGATTCAGTTTCAAGAAGTCGCATCGTTGACTCAAAACTCTATCTGGCGAATAGGCGAATTTCAATCATACAACTGATTTTTGGATGCCACTTCTTGCAATCTGTAAATGTCATTAAATTCTTAATCGTCTCACTTCAACGTAACCGCGACCAGTCATCTGCATGCTTAAAGTATTGACGCTGTTAACAGTTTAAAGACGGATTGTCTGATGACTCATTTATCCATGTTTTAGGGTTTTCTATTACGAACAATTTTTGAATTTTTCTTTAAAAAATCTAAATTAAAATTAAATTAAAATTAAAATTAAAAAAAAATTTAATAAGCAAATCAATTTCAAGAAATTCGTGACAAAAATTCGTTTTCTCTAAATCAATTTGAGTGCAAAGCTAAAAACATAAACATTTGTACAGATTAACTTAACAGAGCCCAAATAAACTCAAGAACTAATACATAAATCCCAAAAGAATACCAAACAGTGTTCAGAAAGGGCTGTCTTCAATCTTGTCTTCAAAAATCAAATCAAAAAACAAGCGTAAGATTAAAGAGAAATAACAAATCCATAAATCTCATTGGACCTAAAGTCAGTCGCTTTTTAGAAAACCGCATTCCTCCACAACATGTAAACGTGAAATCGTACGCTGAGTGCCGCAGTTTGAATGTGCCGCACTTAGCAAATGACCTCTCAGAACCAATACGTCGCTTCAAAAATTCCCGATACATACTCAAACTGATTAAATTGAGCGCAAGTAATCGCAAAGTGCAATGCAATTGTGTGCTCTAAATGCTCGTTTACTATGCAATAAATTATGAATGTGAAAACGCACGAAATTTGAGTTCAGCGATTATGAGTTCTAGGTTGAGGAAACGATTGAGATTTCGACCTTCTAGATTTGAAGTTCAACAAAGTTAATGTTTTCATAGTACACGGAACAAACCGGCAACGATCTTTCTAAATTGCAAAAAGTGCGCTCTGAAAGCCGGACAATCTTTGTTTAATTTCCATTTATATTTTTTGGTATCTCTGTATTATGATCAAAAATTTCATTTTGAAAAGTAAGCGAGGATAGATGCATATAATTCACTATTTATTTATCATAATTATCATTAAAATTATAATTATCAATTTCCAACCATTCGATACCACATTTAAAAATTAGTTGTTGTGGTTTGAAGCATTGATTCTACAGATATCACAGCGAATACTGATAAAATGTTATTTTAAGATTAAAAAACTCTACTTAACGGCCGATTTGATCTTGGCGAACTTGGCGAAAAAGTGGTCACAAAAATTGCGCTGTCAACAAAAGATGTAACTATAATTAATCAAAACATTCTTTTGTAATTCAAGTGGCTGTTGTACCAAAAATAAATAAATGTTAAAGAATTACATATACTAGCGGAACGTCAAATATAAAAGTTATATTTCAGGGCGTCCTTTAAAACGTAGTTTTTTTGTTACAATTATTGTAAATTTTGCAAAAATGAATGAAAGCTCAAAATTCCGGTCACTATAAAATTGGTCTTTAGTTTGAAAAAACGTGATTTGTTATCAAAAAATTTGTGCAAATTTAGAGCATTTGAAGTGAATCTGCTCCTCAAGTCATGAGATCGTTTTAATCTTTGCACCTTTGCAGTCATTGCTCGGTATTTAAGGAAATCTCACGTCATAAGATAAAAATTTAATAATGTCAAAAATCTATCAAAAAGTCAAAAACCTAAAAAAATCAAAACTTTTCATAATTTCAAGTTGATTGAATTCTTAAGTTTGAATTGTTGGTCCCGAAACCAGAAATATCGATGGCAATAAAGATCGAAGTAAAAAAACCATTGACCAAGTACCAAAAATGAAAAAACGAAAATTTTGAATTTTGAAAAAACAAAAAACCAAAAATCAAAACCATTCATCCCCCCTATATAATAAGCGCAAACTGACGGGTATGTTTGTGTGTGTGTGTTTTTCTGTCCGCACGGAGTCATTCAAGATGTTGAAACGACCGGTCGTTCAGAAAACACAACACAAAAGAGACAACACCACCGGGCGTCGAACTCAGACACCGCGCACAACAGACAAACGCACTGCCAATGAGCCACTGCGCGCACGTCTTTCAAATGTTGCAATGAGGGTAGATGTCGGGTGTCTCATTTTGCGATGAAGCCGTTGTTTGTTGGAGAGAAGCACTTGAGTACCGATCAACATGGAATGTCGATCAACATGAAATTAAGTCCAAAGTGCGCTATTATGTGCAAATATGAAAACTATCGTGATGAACTTACACACTCTCTATTCAAAATTCAGGAAAGTTTACAATCACAATTAACTAATGGCGCGGATCGCGCGCGCTTCAGCGTTTATTCATCAATAAAACTGAAATTTTAATATTTAATTTTAATAATTTTAATAGGAGCTTTAATTCAAATTGAAATTAAAAATTCTTATTCTGCTTCCTAGAGAATTATTTTTTATAAATCGCGCTGGATGGGATTTGAAACCCTCAAATAGTTCAGCCAAAAAAACAATGAATTTGAACCGAAAAAAACTGAAGTTGCAAAATCATCAAAATCAAAAATTGTTTTTTTACAAACCTATCGAAAAATCACTAAAATGGTACTTTACTAGATTTATACAATTTATATACACGAAAAAGGCAAATTTATATAATTTTTAATTTTTCGATTTACTAATGATAGTTCCTTACTTTGAAAAGAAGAATTCAAGAACTCGATTCAAAATCAAAATAAAAAAAAATATTCAATCTTTTAATGAAGTTCAATCCGAGTAGAAAAAGGCAAAATTTATTCGTTTTTCGATGTAATCACAATACTTTATTTTTAAAACAAGAATTATCGCACAAAAATTTCAACTTTGAAAACAAACCTACCTAAAACGTCTCTATCGTAGCAGCTCTCTACTTACATCCTCGCAAATCCTCTCCCTCGCGACCATTCTCACGCACTCGCGCTCTCATGGGAGATAGTCTTTGCTGATTCAGCGAAATATCGCCCCACGCGCACACGCAACGTCGTCCCGCTCAGGAAGAGGAGAATAACCGAGCTCTTAGTGTATCGATTGGCTCGTTGGTTGGTGTGTCCGCATTAGGCCCTCCGGGTCGGCTATGTCATCTCTCATCGTCCTCCTCTTCGCCCTCTTCGTTTTCGTCTTCGCCGCAACGAGCGCTCGAGCACTTTAGGCGAGTTGCAATATGGCAAACGCGAAGATGGGCTTTAATCTGCTTAAAAGCGAGCGAGAGGGAGGGAGCCACGTGGTTGGGGATTTATTGCTCTAATGGATTTTTGAGAGATGATCATTTGTCTTTGAACAAGCTGGGTTTTCCGACCACACATGACGATTTTTTTAAAACTAAATGTAATGCAAAGGTGCCCACACATGTTTCAAAACTGCAAGACCGCACGTCACAAAAATGTTTCTTAAACGTAAAATGAAAGACAAAATCAAAATTTGATTTTGCCGGTTAAAAGATGGTTAAAACGGCAAAAATTTAAATGACGATTAAAATATTTAATTCTAGCTTTTAACGTTTAAGATTCTGAGATCACACATATCAGATTTCAGTGGATATAAAATCAAAGAATTTAAAATTTAAAACTAAAAACGCAATTTTATTGTCGTTTGAACTTGAAATCAAAGTGACACTTTCCATCGCAGTATCTCACTGCAAGTGTGACCACACACGACGCAGTATCGAAATGCAATTATATCATTTTACTGAAAAGTGTGAAAAAAATCTTGTTTCATTCGGTCCTGACTGGAACTTGAAAGGATAATAGCGAAAAAATGCCACAATAAGGATAATGTGGGTTTTTCGACCACACATGTTGCCAATTGACAAAAAAACATGTTTTTAAACTTTTTAAACTTGAAAAATTTTAAATTTAGAAAAATCAAAATCTGATTTCTTTTGAAAACTGTTACTTTAATCTTTAATCTTTAATCTAATCTTTAGTGGTACTTTAATCTTATTTTAATTTAAAATTTAAAATAATCAATGGTACTTTCCCATCTCAATTCAAGTTTGAACACACACGACGCCGTTCCTCTTCTTGTCTTGACTATAACTTGGAACTACAATTATGAAAAGATGCTTATTCTGAACAAGATTCTAAAGGTCAGCCAGTGTAACAGTGAAAATGAAAAGGTCAGATAGGACTACACAAAGCAATTGAACATGCCAAAAATGCAAACAATTTTTGAGTTTTTGAATTTGAGGATGAACGCTGAAATTTTGTCTTTTATAATTATGTACAATGCCGTGATCACACTCTACTAGTAAAATTATCAACATTTATTTGATTTTGTCTGGAAGGTGAAAAATCCAAAAATATTGAATTTTTGAAGTAATGTTGAACAACACATTAGAAGGAATGTCAATTTAGCTTAGCTTAGATAGTTTAGCCAAAGTACAATAGACCACCCACAAAAACCCAGAAAAGACAAAAAACTTTCTAAAAAAAGTCTTCTAGCTGTAAGCATATCATATCAAGACACAAAAAACATGTTTTTTAAACTTGAAGGGAAGATGGGCTTTAATCTGTTTTAAAGAGAGGCAAAAATGTTTTTTTTTAATTAAAATTTAAGGTACATTTGATTTTGCTTGAAATTTTAATTTGAACGATTGATGATTGACGATTTAAAATTTTTCTCTTGTCTTGACTGTAACTGGGAACTGTAACAAAAAGATGTTTATTCACACGACAAGATTGTAAAGGTCAGACAGTGTAACAGTGAAAGTTAAAAGGTCAAATAGGACTACAAGGCGGTGGAACACGCCAAAAATGTAAACAATTTTTTAGTTTTGAATTTAACGTTAAAAGTTGAATAATTAATAATACAAGATATACACGACAAGCCAGTAAAGCAAAGAATAAGAGCAAAACGTTACAATTTTTGGAAAATATAAAAAATTTAATTGTGAATTTTCGCAATTATTTGTTCAAATATTAAAGAAACATCTTATGGTAACTGTAACCGTCGTCTTCTAGTTGTAAGCATATCATGCTCGACACAAAAAACACTTTTTTTAAACGTGAAAA
>MQUG01004109.1:0-23382 GCA_007213375.1 Steinernema feltiae | reverse complement strand
CCGTCCATTACGTCGTTGAGGCCGTACTAAATAGTCGGCGCAAACGAGGCAAGCTGGAATATTACATAAAGTGGAAGGATTACGATGCCAGCGAAAGTTCTTGGGAACCTGCTGAGAATTGCGTGAGTTGATTTTTGTCCAAAATGTTTGTTTGAATTTGCAGCTTTGATTTGTAGCAATGCCCTGATCTGATCAATAAGTTCTACGCGGCTAAAGCAGCGGCGCATTGTCAAAGGTTACAAGAAGCAACAGTCGATCTGCAGCACTTCGTCGCTTCTCCTCAGTGAGCATCGCGAAGGAGCAGAGAGGAGACACGTCTTATTAACTACGTGGATAGCAGCGATGAGGATGAGCAGGGCACATCGTCCGGCAGTGACACGCCACGTAATGTGTCCGTCACATCCGGTGATGGGCAGCCTTCCACATCAACTGACATGGACGTTGAGGAAAAGTTGACGAAGATCGACGAAGAAGAAATGCCTGAAGAAGAGGACCGTGTACCAAGCTTGTCGTCTGTCGTGATGAAAACGGTAATTGTTTGTGTGAAGTTACTTTGATCAGTTCCATCTTTTGCAGCCAGTGACTCTATTGCAAGCCGTGACACTTCCTATCTGATCAGCGCTGGCCGAACAAGTGGCGGAAGTCCTCGCGATCACGCGCTCTAAGCCCGAACTGATGGCTCTCGTCCAGTACAATTCAAGCGAGATCGAAGAGGTTCCCACTCGTCTCATCATAGACTGTTGTCCTAAACCGTTGGCAGCGTTCTACGAATCGAATATCAATTTTCGCAATGAAGAATTGCTCTCGTCAGAACCTTTGTGAATCGCATATTGTTATTTCATTACTGTGTGTTGGTAGCCTGAACATTTTCCACAAATAAAAAAAGTCGAGTAGACCATTAATTTCCGGTTTTATCATAGTAAATTCCAAGGGTTAAACACATCATCATCGTGTTCTCTGCTCACACCGCCGACTTCTTGCAGTAGAAGAAAGCTTGCGACGAGCAATCGAACGTGTCCCACTTTTCATCGACAAACTCAACAGCCGACGCGGTGCTCACACATGCTCCGTCGCCACCGAAATTCGGTCCCCAGAACTCGTAGTCCCACGCGGATCCGTCGTTCCATTTGTATTTCTGCTCCGCGGAGGTGTGATCACGTTTCCGCCTAGCCAGACTCGCGGAGTGAGATTCGGCGGTTTGAACTCTTCGATGAGGTACTCGAGCTCGAGGCGACTGTGGATCGAAGCGAGATGGGCGCCCTGCGATGCGCAGACCTTCTCCGCCTTCCTCCCAGCTCTTCTCTTCGTAGTTGAGGTTGTAGCAGTTCTGACGCCACATTGACCATTTTCGAGGACACGACGGTGCAGCGCGGGGGGAGATACGACGAGCGGTGACTTCTGAATGGCGGTGGAGTAAAATTAAAGACTTCAGTTAGCTTACCGAGCACCTCACACGTGAACGGAAACTCCTGAGAGCAGTTTCCAATCGACCAGAATCCAGATTTCGTGTCCAGGAGAGCGCAAGGCTGATGCTGATCGGTGGCCCAGTTTGCGTAGGGACACTCGGTGTTCGCGTCCAGCGAGCACGATTCGTTCCTGCGACCGTTGATGACGCCAATCCAGATCTGCTGAGCGTTAAGCTTTGCTTTGGCGATCCTGTTCTGGGCGGCTTCTGAACAACAAAAAAATTGAGCTTGAAAGCGAGGAGGCAACCAACCTGCAACAAGCGAATTGTCGCGAGCGTTGTCGATGACAGCCAAACGTCCTCCAAACGTGCGGCACAACGTTTGCGCGCCTTCGAACGTCATCGGAGTGGAGACGGTGACGAAGCATTTCCGCATGCTCGCGCTCTCAATCGCATTATTCGGGCATTCGGCGAGCGCCAACGCGATGAAACAGCAGCTGAGTATTAGCAGGAGGATCGACATTTTGCCAGGTGCACAATGACGATTCCAGTGGCGATCGCAGCGCGATGAGCAACAGCTGACAGCAGCGGAAGAGACTGAAAACATCGGCTGTTATTAGAGGTCGTTTAACCTTCGGATTGAACGTGAAAACAATGTCGCGACTTGAGAACAGCCGTGCTGTGTTGACAAGTGAAAGTGACAAGAATAGTTTATTCCATCGAAATTCACAGCCGTAGTTATGCGCTCTTGGAACCTCGGATTTCTGATTTTGCGGAAAACAGAAGATTCCGAATGTGACGAAACGATCGCAGCGCGAACTCGATTCGATAATTCGATAAAACCACAAATAAACACAAAAATCAGTTATGCAAACGTTTGGTGGGATTCTCAATCGGGAATTATTACAACAGTGGCTAAGGAGCGCAGTACACCCAAAATAAAGCGACCGCGAGTTGAAATCGCGAGTGAAAATTGCGGTTATAACAAACAAATCTCGCCACACACAGCAATGGCCAGGAGAGCATCGGAATGTCTCCCGATCAACCGCAAGTGAACAATTCTTCTGTCGAAATCGCATGCCGACATGGTTGCGCAACGAGTGAGCTGCACAGCGCACGTTAAATAAAGTTATTGCATCGTAAATCGCGCCTTGCAGACACAAATGCCGGAAAGGCACCTGGAAATCTGACTATGGCAAGGTTGCGCAGCGGCTGAGGAGCACAGAGCACGAAAGACCTCGCGATCGCGTTGAAAATGTCGAGTGGAAACCGTGCATTCCAAACACGAACTTCACAGACAGAAATGGCGTCTGGGTAGTCTCTCGACTAGAGCGCAGGCTGCGGAGCGCAGCGCAGTCAAACCGGCACTGAAATTCACATGCGCGTGGATTCCATACCGAGCATGCGACATTTACGAGATAAACTGTGCAAATTTCTTGGTTTATAGAGCACAGCGGTCAGCCAGAATCGGCCTTCAACCCTTCAAAGCGACCGGTTCCCGAACCCCCAGCTCCAAACATGCACTGCGGACTACATTTACCACTCGAAACTTCTAGAAAAATTTTTATTCGATGCGGCAAATGTACAGACATGTGAAATACGAGAGAACCGGGCGATTTATACCAAAAGACACCCGACTATACACTACGGCAGTTAGAGAAGAGTAGAAAAGCGAGGAGAAGGAAGCGTTTAGTATCCAGGAGGAGTACGGGGCTCTGAAATGAGGCGATTTTAGGTGATGCGAGGTGAGTTGAGTGACTTACGAGGGCAATGGTCGCATCCACCCTTGGGTCCATCGTCTCCGGGAGGGCCGGGAGGTCCTTGAGTTCCTTCGCGACCTTCGCGTCCGGGAGTCCGGCGTCTCCGGGGATTCCGGGGGGTCCTTGGAAGGATTGTCCGTCGGGTCCAGAGAGACCCTTGGGTCCGGGCGTTCCAGGAGCTCCGGGAGGTCCGGGAGGTCCCTGAGGACCGGGAACGGGGATGAGACGACCGGGTTGTCCGGGAGCTCCACGCTGTCCATCGCGACCGGGGCGGCCCATGGGACCGGCCTGTCCTTGCATTCCCTGCTCGCCGTTGATTCCGTTCTTGCCGTTGTCGCCGGCGGATCCCTTGGGGCCGGGGGGTCCCTTCGCTCCCATGCTTCCGGGAGGTCCGGGTGGGCCAGGAGGGCAGATGAGGCAGGGCTCGCTGATGGGAGCGGGAAGGAGCTGCGCGTCTTGGCCATCCTTTCCGTCGTTTCCGTCCTTTCCATCGAGACCGTCATCTCCGGAGTCTCCCTCGGGGCCGGGAGGTCCAGCGGGTCCCTGGTGGCAGGTGCAGCAGACGGGCGCGGGCTCTGCGTTGACCACGGGAGTGGGCGCGCCGTAGGCGTTGTTGGCCGGAGGCTGAGGAGTGGGGATCGCGTTGTATCCGCCATAGGCGCTGGCGCCAGCGGCTCCTCCACCGTTGCCTCCCTCGGGGATCCACTGACCGAAGAGCCATCCACGCTTGATACGGTTGGTCTGTCCCTTGCCAGCCTGCAGCGCGGTCATCTCGAGCCACATGTCACGAGCGCGAGCCTTGCAGAAGTCGGTCTCGACCATCAAATGGCTCTGGAACGACTGCACGTAGCTGTAGAGCATCGGCAGCGTGACGACGGTGGCGATGATCGCGGCGGTGGAGACGACGATGCCAAGGAAGGCGATGCGTCGGGCCTGACGCATCTCGTCCGTTTCCTTCAGATGCTCGGTCATTGCTCGGTCACTCCGTCTGAAACAGCGCACACACGGTGGATGGATGGAGATGGAGCTCGTTCGCGGGGTTAAATATCCTCCAAAAATGGGACGCGCGGCGGCAGTGGAGGGCGGATTGATTTCGTGCACGAAAAAATTACCTAAAGTGATGCGAAGATGCGCGCAGAGGAGAGAAGACAATGGGTACACACACACGGCTAACGGGATATCCGCGAGTGTTTTATACGCTGCACGAATCGGGGTCACTCCCTTTTCTCGGAAGACAAAGCGCCGCAAAAAAGCGCGTTGCATAGTGTTTCAGGGGTGTGCGCGTGTGTAACGCGATCGCCAGAGGGCACTCGGCTGGACGCGCGCGCGCGATGGGTTCTCGGTTGGCGGTACAAGCGATGATCGGATGATCGCCCGCCCCGGCTGATTGATGTGGATCGACAAATTGGAAAAAAGGGGCGCGCGGAGAAAAGTCGCATATTGTGTGTGTGTGTGTGTGGAATGCGACTTTGAACCGTTTCGCGGCGGTGGTGGCAGCGCGAGCGCGAGAGAGGAGATTATGCAGGTCAGGTAAACAAATAGGATCGCGCCGGATATCATCAATGTTTCCAAAAATGAGTTCAATCGAAGGGAAAATCTGTCGCTGCCGTAAAGTGGCTCCGGAACAACACACCGACTATGCATGCTTGGAGTGCCGTTGGTGATATGGGATAGGCGATGTAGAGTACGGAAAACGGTCAAAATTTGCGAAACATCGTGTAGGACATTGCTGGAGAAGTAGGTCGGAATGTTGAACTAGTCCTTGAGCCAAAATTCGACGGATTTTTGAAGTGCGACTTGAACGATCACAATTTACAAGTAATTTAGCGTCTGCTCCTGCAAAATTCACCTCCAAGCGCCTTTCTGAATACGTTTTCACGACTAACGGCTGATAGGCTTCTTGCATTTGAAGTCGGGGCAATTGACCAGCCGATCCAAGTGAGCCTGCAGCTGTCCGATGAGTAATTGACAGACTTTGATGGCTAAGCTTATGGTGATCATCTACGCAGTCACCAAACAATGAGTTTAAGCTCATGTAAAACACGACCGTGACTGGGATACGGTACAATACATCGAGCGGTTTCTGTGCACTAGTGGTCTCACCGCCCTCACAATCAGCCATATCGCCTAGGAGCGTTGTGTGGTCAGTTTTTGTCGTCTTTTCAGCCATTTTTTAAAAACATGTTTACTCTAGTTTTACATGGGAGGCTATTCTATTCCACATTCTATGTAATATTGCACTCTTTCAGATCGACGCACTTCGCACCTCGAAGCGATAACGCGTCGTGTTTTTTGCTGTTTTGCACACCGCTTTCGCCTTCGATCGATCGTTTTCGTCGATCGCCGTCGCGCGCGCTTTCGCTTTTCGTCGCCATCGATGCCGATGTCGTCGACTCGCTCGTGCTTTCTTCGTGTTTCCCGCCGTCTGTTCCACAGTCCCCTCTTCTCCGTTATGCTGCTGTCAGTTTCCCCAGAAAAGCTCACGCGACAGTCGAACGCTTATGACTCCCTACGTACGCAACAATTCGCCTATTGCCTTTGACTGCCGCACGTGGAAGCCGTTTTGAACGTTTTGAAGAGTGACAAAATGAAACAGAAATGGGTTTTAAAAAATTTTATTTTTACATCAACGTTTATTTTTCATAAAAATAACGGCTATTGCCTCCACCACCGCTTCTCCGCAGCGACAGGATGGTAGAGCTGGAGTTGGTGGAGGCGACGGCGACATCAGCAGCGGCATTTCTTCCGACTGCGTGCGGCAGACGGATGCCGATGGAGTTGGGCGCGCGGTCGGATCCTCCTCGCGGTGCTTCTTCTCCTTCTTCTCTTTCTTCTTCTTCTTGGGCTTCTCTTCTTTCTTTTTCTTCGCGTCGGCCTTAAGCCAGGCTGCCACTCCACCGCCTCCAACTGCAGCTCCGACGGCGACTCCAACGGCAGCGCAGGCACCTCCATAGGCTGCTTTACCCCACGTCCATTGCGAGGCGTCCCCTGACATCGCGGCTGGTTGCTTCGGACCGGCTTCCACCGCGGCTTTAGCGGATTCAGCAGGCGGCTTCGCGGAGCACTCACAACATTTCTGCTGCTCATGACTCACTTGCTTGGCCTTCCGCGTCGTCCACATCGGCCGCGTCATCCTGGTGGTGGTGGTGGTGGTCGCCGGGTCCGTTTCCTCGGTTGACGCCAAGGTTGTCGCCTCGATTGCCGGGGTTGTTGTAGTGGTTGTCGCCGTGGTTGACGCCCCGATGCGGCCTCCTGGACGATTTGGACGTCATCTCTTTCTCGGATGAATGCCGGCGGAGACGATCGCAGCGATGAAGACGAACAGAAGCGTGAGATTCATGACTGCAACCGGAATGAGAAGGGAGCGGCCTTTTAAGACTTTGTCGAGACAGAACTTTAAGTGAGACTAGTTGAATAGGTTGAATTTGGCGTTTCTGCTCCGTGGAGTGCTCGTTTTTGCGCCGGACGGTGATTTACTCTAGTTTTACATTTACGGTTATTCTATTCCATTCTATGTAATATTGCACTCTTTCAGATCGACGCACTTCGCACCTCGAAGCGATAACGCGTCGTGTTTTTTGCTGTTTTGCACACCGCTTTCGCCTTCGATCGATCGTTTTCGTCGATCGCCGTCGCGCGCGCTTTCGCTTTTCGTCGCCATCGATGCCGATGTCGTCGACTCGCTCGTGCTTTCTTCGTGTTTCCCGCCGTCTGCTCCACAGTCCCCTCCTTCTCCGTTCTGCTGCTGTCAGTTTCCCCAGAAAAGCTCACGCGACAGTCGAACGCTATATTTGCGCATTTCAGAGAACGATGTCAGCGTTGAGCGGAATCGAGCAGGCGAAGAAGCACGCCGCCTATCAGTGCGCCTCGGAGCACGTGAGCAGCGGTGCGCGGATCGGCGTTGGCAGCGGATCGACGGTGAAGTACTTTGTGCAGTATTTGAAGGAGAAATTCCACGAGAAATCGCTCACGGATATTGTGTGTGTGCCCACATCATTCCAGGTTAGCTTATTCACCCGCCTTTTATAGCTTCAAAATACTCGATTTACAGACTCGGCATTGGCTCATCGAATCCGGGCTTCCCGTTAGCGACTTGGAGCAAACTCCCTCGCTCACTGTGTGCATCGATGGAGCGGACGAGGTCGACTCGAGGCTCAATTGCATCAAGGGCGGTGGCGGATGTCTTCTGCAGGAGAAGGTCGTGCAGACGTGCGCCGAGAAGTTTTTCGTGATTGCGGACGCGACCAAGAAGTCCGCTGTGCTCGGGGAGAAGTACAAGACGCTCCCGATCGAGGTTTCACAGTTTGCGTACGCGCCAGTGCAGAAGTGGATCGAGCAGAAGCTTGGTAAGTCGACATGAATGCATTTGGTCGTTTTGAGGTTTTTCTGGGAGTTTTTCTGATTACCAACGTTCCGGCTGGCCAGTTTTTGCTCATTCTGGGCTAGTTTTGGTCAAAATTTTGCCAGAAAGACGGGAAAATTCTTATTATTAGTTTTAGCTAATTTATTGGCCACCTTAAAGCAGCGCCACAGTCCAGTTTCGGTCGAAATCGAAAATTAATTAATTATGAAATAAATTAACCATTTGTACGCGTATTCCAGTGTTCTAGCCGCGCCTGGCGCCTTATCCAAGCCTCTAGTGACCAAAAAAATAATTACCATCGTCTTTATTGCATTTCCGAGTCCCCGCTCAACTCATTCTTGTTCACCGCGTTTCCTTTGAGTTTTAGGGTCATTGTGTTATTCATTGAGGCTGCACGCACATCAGCGCGCATGTTTTCGATTCTCATCCTCATGAATGCGCACTCTAAGGATTGGGGAATTATGTTTTGGCTTCCTTTTTGGGGTTTCCTTCCCACCACTCAAAGGCTTCGGCGCTTCCTTATTGCCGTCGAGAAACCCGTCTTCAGATAATCTTCGCCCATTTTCCGTCATAAAAGGCGGTTTTCTTTCTTTTGTACATTTCAAAATAATTAACCAGTTGTCGTACTAAATATAGTGTGTGGATAGCCCATAAGATGCTTATTTCAGGTGGTAAATGCATCCTCCGTCAAGCGACTAAGAAGTGCGGCCCGGTCGTCACTGACAACGGCAACTACATCGTCGATTGGGACTTTCCAAAGTCGGCCGACCAGAATCGCGACTGGAACGCGATCAACGACGCTCTCCTGCGAATCCCCGGTGTTCTGGAGACCGGCCTCTTCCTCGGAGTCGCGCAGAAGGTCTACTTTGCCACCGCCGAGGGCAACGTCACGGTCATTCCCTGAGCTTTGCTGCTGTAGGTTACTTACTTGTTTCGTTGTTTCGTTGTTGAACTTTTGTAAATTGCTGTAATTTGACCCGATTACTCGAACCTTCAAATGGTGATGATGCACTTATGACTCGCGAATGTCCTTCGCGAGCGCAGAGAATACCAAATTATCGCCTAGCAACAGCAGCAGCAGAATGCAATTTTCATTTGTGCGCGCGCTGTTCATCTCAATGGGGTTCTTTCTTTCCCTTTTGTGTGTGCGAGGCGCTTTAGAGGAGGAGGACGGAGCGAAGCGGCGGCGGAAACGTGAAGTGGCCGACGGCGCCTTTTTGTGCCGCAGCCGCTCGCGGTGTATTATGGTGATGAGGTCGCCTTCGGCTTATGGAAGGGATTTGGGACTTTTGAATGAAGCATGAACGAGCGCGGACGTCGATCTTACATAATTGCGCGCGTGCGCCACCGTTTAGTGAGTGAATTGCTTAGTGCGCTGGTGCTTTAGGCTTATCTACGCCGCTGCCGACCGTCTTTTCGCGTGTGTGTGGTAGTGCCCCTTAGTTATCATGGTATCATCAAAGCGCGAGGGTGCCACGTATCGCATGCATGCATTATGGATGGATTGGTTTCTGTCTTGCTCTCTTTCGTTCTGGTATGTGTGGCTATTTGTCTATGCAAATTGGCTTAGGTGCTTGCTGCGAGGGGACGATCGATGGTAACTACGACGCCGCACTGTTTTGTTGCCACATAATCACATCATAAACGTGATTTTGCGCTTGAACGCGGGGTGAAGAGACCTCCCGTGTCGTCGCCTCCTCCTCCTTCTAATCGAGGATCGCAATGACGCGGCGTCAGGTTTCTGTTTATTGGCGCCTCGAGGGGTTTCCACCTCTGATGGGCATGCAGTTGACTGTGGCGGTGGTGATTCAATGTGCTGATGAGTGTGTGTGTACGGCGTTCAAATTCCAACCAGCTGATTGAATTAGTCGTCCGGTTTTTGTCACTGTTACTCTTATATTGTCGCGATGATGGAGGTGTTCACACGCGCGAAAGATGGTGAAAGTGATGAGTGGCTAAGGTCGCGAGGGATTAAAATCTAGGCGCGAAACGTGTTTGTTATCGTTGTGCTGGATTAAGAGTTCAGCGCACTTTGCGATCTTGTCTGTGAGCGGCCTTTGCACGCCGTGGTTGAGTGGTCTTGTCTAGAAAGGTGCAAATGTCTGAAACATCAACAAAACGCGATTTTTGTGCTCGCCTCGATCGCATGCAAACATCGGCGGTGTGTGTGTGCGCTGTAAACCCTAAATTTGCATATTGTTCGATTACGGTATCAGCGCACAAACCGTGTAAACACGCGCTGACTGGCGATTGCGGACAAATTTACTTTATGGCCGATGATTTTGCTGTTTGAATTCGATTTGTCGTTCGTCGTTTGCACGATCGAAATAGACGACGCTATGAATTACGTGGCGGTCGCGTCAGCGTCCAAGTCCACTCCACTCCACTCTTTTAATAGTTCGATAGTAGTACTGTACTGTTCACGCGCTTTCTCACGGAATGGGCTGTAATGACGTCAATTTGAGACTTCTTATTTTCAACACGTATTGCCCGCTCGCTTTTTTCCCTCACTACGTAAAACTGTGCTCTTTTTGCAAGTCGCAAAGTGCAAATTAGGTCAACGGCAACCGTCAAATTGCAGAAAAATTACAGAATTTCGTTGCAAAGTCAGCGCGCTCCCTAATTTCGCTGTTCTGCAAACCACAACTGCTATTTACATATCCATCCTCAAGCTGCCAACGCTCATCGCCGCCGGAAAAACCACGTGATTTTGCAAACAACTGCTGGCCAGCGCTGTGATTAAGCTTAATTTATGTGATTTTTATGTTTCCTGCTTGTCCTCCGTCGATAGTGTGAGATAGTGAGATTGGTGTGCATCAAAACAAGCCAACGGATTAGCGACTAGCGAAACCCTCACTATTCGCATCGCCGCCCTTTCGTGCCATTTTATGATCATTTTTGTTTAATCAGCGGATGGATTCGTCATTGGATATTTGTAAATAAATGAATCGATGGCGTATCAAATCACGATGAGTCTGCAGAGCCCTCAAAAATCACAAAGAGGTCATCGACAAAGATAGTATCGCGTTTCTCAATTTCCCCGCCGTTTTACTTCATTTTTATTGAATGACAGCGCGTCTTTCAGTCGTTTCTCCGGCATTTCATGGTCCGACTACGGAGTTGGCTCAAATTTGCCTCTGCATTCGCCGTGATACTCATCGTGCGGAAATGGACTCAATACGAAGAAGCGCGGCACTATGAGGAGGCGATCGCCGCCCTCCAAACGACCACTTTTCGATCTCCGCTCGACATTGAAGAAGACAAAGCGGGAGCTGATTTGAGTCGAGAGCCGAAGAATTTGGTGCCATTTCCGTTGTATGATGTGTTGCCTCATCTGGTGAATCTTCCGGCTGATGCGCTGCTGAATCCGACGTATCCGTTGAAGGAGCGCGTGAAGAGGAGCGCAAACTACACGGAGCCACAGATTGTGGTCGCGATTCCTTCGGTATTTCGACCCGAGGTAAACTTTGATTGTTCTGCTGTCGCTAATGGAGGATTTTTCAGGTGAATTACCTCCGAACTACGCTAGATTCGCTCTTCGAGAGTCTAAGTCCGGCGGAAGCGTCCATGTCAAAGTTCATCGTCATGTTGGCTGAGATCGATACGGAAAGCGATCGGAAAATCGATCGCGTTTCGAGTGATTTGAAGAAATACTTTGCCGCTCAATTGGAATCCGGTCTTCTGGAGTTCATAGTGCCTCCGCTCGATTGGTATCCCCCCGATTTGGCGAATACGACCCCAACCTTCGGAGATAGCCAAGAGAGGATGTTCTGGAGAACGAAGCAAAATCTGGACTATGCGTATTTGATGCTCTATGCGAGTCATTTCTACAGTAAGACCAAGTACTACGTTCAGCTCGAGGACGACATCAGCGCAGCCAAAGGTAGACTTTCCTCACACACATCTAGTAGGAATTTGTCTTTCCAGAATTCATCACCTCAATGATTGAATTCGCCGACAGTAAAGGAGTCGATTGGCTATCGTGCGAATTCACAAAACTCGGTTTCATTGGGAAGCTTTTCCACATTCACAAGCTTCCCCTCATCTACCGGTTCATTCTGATGTTCCACGCCGATAAGCCCGTTGATTGGCTCCTCGATCAGCTATTCGAAGTGAAATACTGTCATCATGAGGAGAAAAACTGCGTAAAGAAGCGCATCACCAACATCAAGCGCTTCTACGCGCGCACTCCGCTCTTCCAACATCTCGGAAGATTCTCCTCATTGAAAGGAAAGAAGCAGAATCTGCGCGAGGCCAATTTCAGAAGATTCCGCGTTAGTCGAACCAACGAAGACACGAAAAAGTCCGGAAATCCGGCCTTGTCTTACGTGAGTGATGGCTACAGTAACCTCCCAATGCACAGCATGCGCCATCTTTAGACCGACAGCAGTACTGATCACGGGGAGGGTTCACTCACCGATCCGTACACCTCTTCGGGCAAATATATGTTGCAGAATCCGCATGTAGGAGACTACTTCCTTTATAAGTTCTCGTCGTCTGTTTCACTCATCAGTATGCACTTCAATCGCCAATTGAATCTAAAGATGAATTTTAGATCTCAGCCTTACACTCTGCTTTCCGACTGCCAAGGTCCCTTCCGTGATCGTCAGAAAAGTGACGCGCACGGTGAACGGTCGCAGAGAACGCGCTGCTGACGAGGAAATCTCGTGGAATGCGACCTCGCCCTCTGAATGCACCTACAACATTGACCCTACGAAAGCGCTGCTGATCAGCGAGCTCCGCTTCGAAGTCAACGACGACACAACGCCTTTCTGCATAGAGAGGATACACATCAAATCCTAATCTGTTCTGTCTAGTCTATTACGGGTACCAAAAAGGCTAATAATTACACGATATCAAGTGGTCATCGACCGTGAACACAGAAAGACGCGCCTAATGTAAGCGGCATCCTCAATTTGGGTTAAAGTTTATAGTAGTAATTAACACGAAATAGCACGAACATAGGATGAGAGATTAGACTACAATATTCCAGTACATATTATCTCCGTGGTCGACGCGGTCGCGTGATGTTCTTGCACACCACATTGCGACGTCGGGTAGCATCAACTGCACCGAATGCTGCATTTGGGTGTTGGCGATCGCCCGGAAGAGATTCTGTCCGAAGGCGAAACACTCCTGTATCTGCGCCTTCGTCTGTGTTCCTGATGAAGCCGACATGTACTTGAACATGTACGTGTCGTAGGCCAGGGGATTCAGAAATTCGTGGCAGAGAAGGAACGAGATCGCTTCATGGTTCAGGGACGGCTTCTCCATTTTGACGATCACCGTCGTGACAACGCTGACCAGTTCTGTGTGCAGTAATTCCTGTCAAGAGGCACTTGCAGAGCCCAACGAAGACTTCCCGGAGAATCTGCGACCATCGCGCTGCATCGGCGCCAACTTGCCGTTCTCCATCGTAGCCGTAGAGGAACTGTACGATGGAGTTGGAGATCAGGTGACACATCAGTTTGATGTCGATCGGATCGCTGTTCTTGTCCGGAGTAGTGTAATCTTTCAGCACGAAGAGTGCCCGCAGCGCCTTGTCGTTTCCGATGTCCTCTTCAGTGAAGTTCTTCAGCACCTTTTCAAGATTCAGGAATATTTCGCCAATTTGCCGCGAGAATGGATCGTAAGGCGAGTCTCGGTCATGTAGCTGGTGTACTTCATGAAATTCTGGAAGATCATTTGCAACCTTGCGGGATTCGCTGCCATCGCTTGTAGTTTCTCCGGTAGCTGCGGATCGTTATTGGGAACAAACACGCCCTCCACTCGGCTCTGGAGCTCCTGCTCGAGGCTTTTCGAAATGCGCCGTCTCATATTAGCAGTAATGGCGCTCAGCACCAGCTGCGCGACTTCGTCGACGTTGTCTTCCGCAAGTTTCCTCGCTGCTTCGTCCGCCATGCAAGATGAGATCTGAAAGAGAACAGCTGGCCACCAGGAGCAGTAAAGGGTCAATTACCTGATGTCCAGAAAGGCAGTCTCGGAACAATTTGAACATTACCGGGATCATGTGGCACTTGAATTCAAAGTGCACCGACACAGCGAGAAGCGCCTGAGTGATATCAGAACACGAGTTGGCGACGTTGTCCCTGACCGGATCTGCACGGAAGTCTTTTCTCACGAGCTCTTCGATCGTTCGCACAGTGGAAGGGATCGCTCGTCGATGTACCGCATGAACGACCTTGTTGAAATCTTCGGAAGTAACGAATCGTCTGTAGCTTTGCTGGATGGGTTCCCTCAGTTGCGGATAATGACGGAAAAGGGCGAGATGCGGGTGGATCACAAAGCGATTCACCAGCGATTCGATTCCTCCTTGTTGACCACTTGCAAGTGGACGAGGCAGACCTTGAGGGCATCCTGCCACCGGAAGGGTCTGCAGTGCAAAGCTCGGCGTTGTAGTCTTCGGCTGCACATCCCCAATTGGACTCGCTCCGCGAGATGAGAAGTTGTCGTGCTCATCGACTGTGGAATCGGCGAAGTTGACGCTGATGAGTTATAGGCATCGTAGGTGGGCAGCAAGTTGATTCCTGGAGAAGCCTGCACATGTGGAGAGAAGGCGAGAGAGGCGGCGAAGCATTATCCAAGTTCGGTTGACCAGGTTCAAACAGCTGCGGCTTCATGATCACTTTATTTTGGATATCTTTGAGGTGCCCTCCCGCGCGATGGTCTGCGATATTCAAGCCTAGTTTGTTACAAAGAAGCTCGATTTCAAACTTGATATGGTTCTTCATCTCAGGATACCCGTGAATTTCGCATAAAATCTCGAAGACCGGCTGTAACCATGCACTCTCGTTTTAAACATCTGTAATAATTATTGTAATTCTCTGTGATCACGACCGGATGCTTCTTACCACATTGTGCTCACAGCTGTAGAGAATTTTTGCGACGAACGGAACGGCAAAATTGAGCTCGAGTTCGCCCTTCTTGGTCGCTTCAAGTAGCAGCGATTTCAGGTCCATATCTCTGTACAGGATCGGTCGCTCCTTCGCGAGGGTGAGGAGACCGAGCCAACTTCCCAGCGTTTTCAGGTGCTGCCGGTCGTCGAGCGTTGAATTCGCCAGCGGCACGCGTTTATCATTCTTCAAGAGCACGTGGATATTGCGGAATGTTTCTCGGTGGACGTAAGTCTCGAACGAACGGCTGTGGATCTCGTGGACAAAGTTTGCGTAAAGAGGGATGAAGTTCGGCTGTCCGAGCACTCGGTAAACAACGAGCTGTTGTGCTAACCATTGATCGAACTGATCGCCGTGCCTGTCCATCATTTGCTTCATTTCTCGGACCTAGAATTCCGTTTTGAGCAGCCTTAAAAATACATCAAATCGCTTACTTTCCGCGGCAGTTCAACCTGCGAGAGGTTGCTAAAGAAGAAATCGACCTGCTCGGTGACGCCAGTCGACGGAGCCTGGATGATTGACCCGTTTTTCTGCTGTATCCTCACCAGCGCATCGACGTTGGGAGCGTTCAGGCTCGTTGGCTGAAAAGGGGGATATAAACTATCGGTGAACCGGCTACTCACCACCACTTCCAGCGTCTTCTGTTTCTGCTGCTGTTTCAGCTGGTGCTGCTGCAGTTGATAATGCTGCATCATCTGCATCTGCTGCACGATGTGTGGAGGCAATTGTTGACGCGTACCGTGGTGAATAAACGCATTCAGAGTGTCCGGTACCGGCATCTTTATGCGCAGCTGACTGGAAAGACGCAAAAATGAAAAATAAATTCGTTGACAACGCGCGCAATTCACAGACAGACAGAATTATGCAACGTGGCATCAAAATTATGTTGAGTTGGAAGACGACGCATCAGTTGTCACATTACCAGCCCGTTTTCTTTCAATTCGCGTCAGAACCGTGAATTTAAACTGAATTTGCGGTTTTGCTGATGACCATGATAGCGATCCAAGCGCATGCGCCGCTAAATAACGAGAATCGATCAAAATGCATGAATTTTCGGCCATTCAGCCGCAGATACGTGTTTCTGAGTCGTTAGATCACTTCTCGGTTGGGAAATCACGTGAAAATAAAACTTCCACGTTGAGAAGATGCTCTACTGTTTCCTGCCACATCAGGCTAACCGTTGTCAAACCGTCGGCCATTCCCGCCGCTCCTTTTTTTTTGGCTTGGTTGGCCACGACATTGTCTCGTTGCCGCCCTTCCACGTAGGCAGCTTCGCGATCTCGCCTTTCGTCTTATTGCTCATCATTTTCATTTCAGTCTCACTTGCGGTTATGGTTGGTCCACGAATTGCTTGGCCTAAATTGATTTGCGCCTTCATTGTTGTACTCATCGTGCGGAAATGGACTCAATACGAAGCAGCGCAGCACTACGAAGAGACGATCGCTGTTCTGCAAGCGATGTTAACCACCACCACTTTTCGATCTCCACTGGCAGTCGAAGACGCAGAAATTATTGGTGAACGGATCCGAGAGCCGAAGAATTTGTGCCATTTCCGTTGTATGATGTGTTGCCTCATCTGGTGAATCTCCGGCTGATGCTCTGCTGAATCCCACGTATCCGTTGAAGGAGCGCGTGAAGAGGAGCGTAAACTACACGGAGCCACAGATTGTGGTCGCGATTCCTTCGGTATTTCGACCCGAGGTAAACTCTTGATTGTTCTGCTGTCGCTAATGGAGCATTTTTCAGGTGAATTACCTCCGAACTACGCTAGATTCGCTCTTCGAGAGTCTAAGTCCGGCGGAAGCGTCCATCTCAAAGTTCATCGTCATGTTGGCTGAGATCGATACGGAAAGCGATCGGAAAATCGATCGCGTTTCGACTGATTTGAAGAAATACTTTGCCGCTCAATTGGAATCCGGTCTTCTGGAGTTCATAGTGCCTCCGCTCGATTGGTATCCCCCGGATTTGGCGAATACAACTCCGACGCTTGGCGATACCCAAGAGAGGATGTTCTGGAGAACGAAGCAAAATCTGGACTATGCGTATTTGATGATCTATGCGAGTCATTTCTACAGTAAGACCAAGTACTACGTTCAGCTCGAAGACGACATCAGCGCAGCCAATGGTAAGAGTGTTGTTTTCAAATCTTTTTAATAACAACCTTTCAGGATATATCACATCGATGATCACATTTGCTGACGACAGAAAATCCGACTGGCTTTCATGTGAATTCACAACACTTGGCTTGATTGGGAAGCTTTTCCCCGTTCACAAGCTTCCCCTCATCTACCGGTTCATTTTGATGTTCTACGCCGATAAGCCCGTTGATTGGCTCCTCGATCAGCTATTCGAAGCGAAATATTGTTTTAGAGAGAAGGATTGCTTCAAGGAGCGAATCGTCAATAAGAGACGATTCTACGCATCGGTGCCACTTTTCCAGCACCTCGGGAGGTTTTCTTCACTGAATGGGAAGAAGCAGACTTTACGCGATGGGAGGTTCGCAGAATTCCGCATTTTTCCGACCAGCGAAAACACGACGATATCAGGAAATCCGGCTTTACTCTATGTAAGTGATTTTGTCTTCTGATCACACGCTTGTCTTACTTTAGACTGACAGCACTACGAAGCGCGGAGAAGGGTCGCTCACTGGACCGTACACCTCTTCGGGCAAATTTTTGTTGCAGAATCCTCATGCTGGAGACTACTTTCTCTATAAGTTCATATTTCCTGTGCGACTGATCAGTATGTATTTGAAAAATCGCTTATTTTTCCTCAACTGTACTTGCAGATCTCAACCTATCACTTTGTAATCCGCCGTTCAAGCCCCTTCAGCGATTGGCGAGATTCTGGGAAAACTTATCAAAACGAAGAGAGCACCCGGTAAGATTGTGGAGCTCACGTGGAACTCTACGTCGCCTTCTGAATTCACTTACAACATTGACCCCGCGAACGCGCTGAACATCATCGAGGTGCGATTCGAAGTCAACGACGATTCAACACCGTTCTGCATGGAGAGTATACGAATCAACTCATAACCTCAGTAACTCGGGTGTCGAATCGGAAACACTTTACTATATATAGAGCTATACTATGTGTACATACAATATTTACAATGAAATTGTCAATGATAAACCCTAATTAGGAGCTTCGGCGGCGGCGACGTTTTCAGCAACTCGCCGTTTCTCACCCGTGATATTTTGGATTTTTCTGAATAAGCCGCTGACTTCGGAAGCACAGTTTGCGAAATCATGACTCCATAGCGCGTACTGTTCAACGTTGACCAGGTGAACAATTGTGGCCACTACGCCCCATGGATGAGGAAGGAAACAGATTGCGCGTTCGAAGAGCGTTCTAGAAATTGTAATGACGGTTTCAGCTACTAATTGAAAATGGTAAATTTACCTCGCAATCTGCTCCTGAACGTGTTCTAGAGTAGATTCTCGGAAGATGTAGAGCAACGCCATGCTAAAGTACTTGGTCTGCGAGTTGGGATACCGGAGCTGGTTAGCCATGGCGTTGAAGAGAAGATATCTGCCTTCGTTGCAGAACTGCACGGCGAGATTCTGCAGCACGTCCATGTAGGAAGAGGCGCCGATCGTGCTGAATTGGATCTGGTGGTTCTGCTGGCGGTGGAACTTGATCGCCTCCATGCCGACGTACAAAACGATGATGTTGAGGAGGGAAATGTTGTACTTGCCGCGTTCCTTGTTGTTCACCTGTAAAACAAACTTGCATTCGCTCACAATGAACACCGCCTACCTTGAGGAGATCTCTTAGCTTCGTGAGGTAGTTGACTGGAGTTCGATTGTTGAGGTAGTTGTCGAGCTCCTCCTTACACTCCACGAACATTTGGTTCGTCATGAACTTCTCCACCTCGTACGCGGAGACCACAGGATCGATGTTCATCAGTTCGGAGGTCTCGATCGAGTTCAGATCGTACGCTTCGGTTGCAGCGCACTGCTCCTTAAGCGCCCGAGGAATTGCGGAGAGAACCTGCGTCCGCAGATTGAAGCAGTTTGGCGGAATGACGTCACAGAACATGTGGTGGTGCTCGCAGAAGATATCCGGGTACACAGTTTGAATGTAGAAGAGTACCCGCGTTGTGCCCAACTGCAGCCGCTGCATCGCCGGTGTTTTCACGTTCACATCACGCAGGAATGGGTACAGAAACTGGAGATGGTAGATGAGGAGCGTCACGTACGCCGTCCGAAGGCTATTCGCTGCGGCGGATCCGTGCTCCGTGGCGTTGAGGTACTTGGACATGAACGACGCGCTTCCAACGTTATTGAACCAACCGAACGTGAATCTCGGGCACTTTTTCGGCTGCAAGCGTCCCAGGTACCGTGCGAAGAACATGAGGAGCTCGGGGTGGTTGCCGCCATACGAACCGCTCTCTTCGCTGAACATCTTCATGTACGACTTGAGGAGGTAGTCGTAGGGGTAGCCGTGGAAGTCAAAGTCCCGATGATCGTGGTCCTGTACGACAGCCTTCACCAGCGAATCGAACACCGCTCTCAGGCACAAATCCTTGTCTGACTGCTCCGTGAATGACTCCACAAACTGGAAGAAAAGCCCCGGAAGTGACTTGAGAAGAGCGGTCGACGCATAAGTGTTGGAGTTGTTCTTCAGGACATCGTACGTGCAGTCAATGACATAGCGTGTTGTTGAAGCGATCAGCTCCTGGACGCTCTTCAGATCGCGGATGTTGTGATGTTCGAGCTAATAACAATTCGATTAAATCGCACTCCCACAAATAGTCACCTACCAAACTATCCAATTCCCGCGCTTCGGCTTCGTTCTTTAACGGTTCACACGCCATCCACTTCTGCATGATGCCTTCAGCTTTCACGCGGGTCGGATCAGCGCCGATCACGATGTGATGCCGGGCTTTCGCACACCACATCGCGACGTCGGGCAGCATCATCTGCACCGAATGCTGCACGTTGGTGTTGGCGATCGCCCGGAAGAGATTCTGTCCGAAGGCGAAACACTCCTGTATCTGCGCCTTCGTCTGTGTTCCCGATGAAGCCGACATGTACTTGAACATGTACGTGTCGTAGGCCAGGGGATTCAGAAAATCGTGGCAGAGAAGGAACGAGATCGCTTCATGGTTCAGGGACGGCTTCTCCATTTTGACGATCACCGTCGTGACAACGCTGACCAGTTCTGTGTGCAGTAATTCCGTCAAGAGGCACTTGCAGAGCCCAACGAAGACTTCCCGGAGAATCTGCGACCATCGCGCTGCATCGGCGCCAACTTGCCGTTCTCCATCGTAGCCGTAGAGGAACTGTACGATGGAGTTGGAGATCAGGTGACACATCAGTTTGATGTCGATCGGATCGCTGTTCTTGTCCGGAGTAGTGTAATCTTTCAGCACGAAGAGTGCCCGCAGCGCCTTGTCGTTTCCGATGTCCTCTTCAGTGAAGTTCTTCAGCACCTTTTCAAGATTCAAGAATATTTCGCCAATTTGCCGCGAGAATGGATCGTAAGGCCGAGTCTCGGTCATGTAGCTGGTGTACTTCATGAAATTCTTGTAGATCATTTGCAACCTTGCGGGATTCGCTGCCATCGCTTGTAGTTTCTCCGGTAGCTGCGGATCGTTATTGGGAACAAACACGCCCTCCACTCGGCTCTGGAGCTCCTGCTCGAGGCTTTTCAATATGTTCCCTCTCGTATTTACAGTAATGGCGCTCAGCACCAGCTGCGCGACTTCGTCGACGTTGTCTTCCGCAAGTTTCCTCGCTGCTTCGTCCGCCATGCAAGATGAGATCTGAAAGAGAACAGCTGGCCATCTAGGAGCAGTAAAGGGTCAATTACCTGTTGTCCAGAAAGGCAGTCTCGGAACAATTTGAACATTACCGGGATCATGTGGCATTTGAATTCAAAGTGAACCGACACAGCGAGAAGCGCCTGGGTGATATCAGAACACGAGTTGGCGACGTTGTCCCTGACTGGATCTGCACGGAAGTCTTTTCTCACGAGCTCTTCGATCGTTCGCACAGTGGAAGGGATCGCTCGTCGATGTACCGCATGAACGACCTTGTTGAAATCTTCGGAAGTAACGAATCGTCTGTAGCTTTGCTGGATGGGTTCCCTCAGTTGCGGATAATGACGGAAAAGTGCGAGATGCGGGTGGATCACAAAGCGATTCACCAGCGAATCGACTCCCCCTTGTTGACCACTTGTAAGTGGATGAGGCAGACCTTGTGGTTGAGGGCTTCCGGCCATCGGCAGAGGCTGCAACGCAAGGTTCGGCGTCGGAATCCTCGGTTGCACAATCCCAATTGGACTCGCTCCGCGAGATGAGAAATTGTCGTTGCGCATCGACTGTGGAATCGGTGAAGACGACGCTGATGAGTTGTAGGCGTCGTAGTTGGGCTGCAAGCCGATTCCTGGAGGACCCTGCACATGTGGAAGAGAAGGTGGGACAGGTGGAGGAACACTGGTGAGATTCAGTTGACCAGGTTCAAACAGCTGCGGCTTCATGATCACTTTATTCTGGATATCTTTGAGGTGCCCTCCCGCGCGATGGTCTTCCATGTTCAAGCCTAGTTTCTTACAAAGAAGCTCGATTTCAAACTTGATATTGTTCTTCATCTCAGGATACCCGTGAATTTCGCATAAAATCTCGAAGACCGGCTGTAACCATGCACTACTCGTTTTAAAAACCTGTAATAATTATTGTAATTCTCTGTGATCACCACCGGATGCTTCCTACCACATTGTGCTCACAGCTGTAGAGAATTTTTGCGACGAACGGAACGGCAAAATTGAGCTCGAGTTCGCCCTTCTTGGTCGCTTCCAGTAGCAGCGATTTCAGGTCCATATCTCTGTACAGGATCGGTCGCTCCTTCGCGAGGGTGAGGAGACCGAGCCAACTTCCGAGCGTTTTCAGGTGCTGCCGATCGTTGAGCGTTGAATTCGCCAGCGGCACGCGTTTATCATTCTTCAAGAGCACGTGGATGTTGCGGAATGTTTCTCGGTGGACGTAAGTCTCGAACGCACGGCTGTGGATCTCGTGGACAAAGTTTGCGTAAAGAGGGATGAAGTTCGGCTGTCCGAGCACTCGGTAAACAACGAGCTGCTGTGCTAAC
Organism: Steinernema feltiae; assembly: GCA_007213375.1. NCBI lineage: Eukaryota > Metazoa > Nematoda > Chromadorea > Rhabditida > Steinernematidae > Steinernema > Steinernema feltiae. Next base: position 1,867 of record MQUG01004109.1, on the reverse strand, counting down.
CATTGATCGAACTGATCGCCGTGCCTGTCCATCATTTGCCTCATTTCTCGGACCTAGAATTCCGCTTTGAGCAGCCTTAAAAATACATCAAATCGCTTACTTTCCGCGGAAGTTCAACCTGCGAGAGGTTGTTAAAGAAGAATGCGACCTGCTCGGTGACGCCAGTCGACGGAGCCTGGATAATTAACCCGTTTTTCTGCTGTATCCTCACCAACGCATCAACGTTAGGCGCGTTCAGGCTCGCTGGCTGAAAAAGGGGATATAAACTATCGGTGAACCGGCTACTCACCACCACTTCCAGCGTCTTCTGTTTCTGCTGCTGTTTCAGCTGGTGCTGCTGCAGTTGATGATGCTGCATCATCTGCATCTGCTGCACGATGTGTGGGGGCAACTGTTGACGCGTACCATGGTGAATAAACTCCTTCAGAGTGTCCGGTAATCGCGCAAAATTCTCCAGCCGTGTGAGGAATACGCACAATGTGCCCAACGTGTACAGTTTCATCTTCATCTGCTCGAGCGCGTGCACTCCGAATTTGAAGTAGGTGTGGGCAATTGCGCTGCCACTTTTGAGATCAGGATTGTTGAGTGCTTCGGCAATTTTCCTCAACACTTCGGCACACCGCAAAGGATCAACTTTAAAGCTGGAATAATTTAAGTAAAATAGGCTAAATAGGGCGACCGTTACTCTGTGATATGTTCTCGAATGAGTCCACCGTATATTTCGGCAACAATATTTAACTCCTTTTCGGGATAATGCTGCAGATGTTGATATTCTTCGAAGAGATTCGCGATGATGCAGGAGAGGATTTCTTGCTCGTCCGGGTTAGTGGAATTCTTCACGCGTATCAGATACTCCAACGCGTTCTTCACCGGCATTTGGTCCGTGTCGGAGAAGATCTGAAAGCGGTGGATTGGACGGCGCTCAATGCATGTGGGAAACTCACCTTACTGAAGAACTGATTCGTGGTTTCTTGCACTGCCTTGGAGAATTCCTCCTTCCCTCGGTGATTCTGATTCTCCTTGTTGCCGTGACCATTTGAGCTGCCGTTCATCATCCCCACAGCCTGCTGAATCGTGGGCTGCTGGAAGGGGTCGTAGGCGATCGGTGGCGTTCCGCCATTTCGGTGATGCGAATAATCGACGGACGGGGTGCTTGCGCCGGATCCGCGCTGTCTGCTTCCGTTGCTGTCTGAACGCCGAGCAACGTTGCGGTATTGACGGTGATGACGCCTTTGGTTCTTACCCAAATTTGGCGGAGGGACGCCCCAGCCATCGTTCATAGCGTGTGGAGCTGGCGGAAGTTGCTGGTGCATCGGGGCGCGTTGTTGGAGCTGCGGCGGTGGTTGCATCATGCCGCCATGGCCGTTCTGGAGCTGTGGCGGCGGCACATGGTGCGCCTGATAGGATGGCGAGATGTGACCGTTGAAGTGCTGATGAACCGAAGCCGGATTCGGCGGAGTTGACCCGTAGCCGAAGTCGTCGTTCGCCATCTGCGCTGAAAAGAAGAAGGAAGAGTTGAGTAACGCGAACGGAGACAAAATCAAAAACAAAAGAAGAACAAAACAGCGAGACGAGAAAGCGATGCAGCGCTGTGACCTCAGCAGCAGCGGTTGCTAGATCGCACACATCAGCATTTTGACACTTCGAAAATCGAGCGTTTCGCAGATTCCGCAAATGGAGAAGAAGCGCGGATATATGCGCGATGGATCGAGGAGGAGAGGAAGGCGAAAGCGATGCGAGCGAGAGGCGCGGCGGCGCTTGATTTGGTGGATCAGGAAGCTAACGAGAAATGGATTTTGGACTGAAATTGCTTGCATGCGCAGCTAGGAGGCCACGTGACATGATTTTTGGAGACTACACGCTGGGA
>MQUG01004107.1:0-54451 GCA_007213375.1 Steinernema feltiae | reverse complement strand
TGAAGACCGCGGCTGTCAACGTTGAGCGCCGCGTTGGCGATCAAAACGAAAACGAGGAGATAACCAACGAACATGGCTGTTTGCTGAATCGAGAACATACAACTGTGTTCTGTGCGCTTCCCTTTTATTCGTTTCCGTCGGGTGTGTTGGAAACGTTGACACGTTGTCTCTCCGGCATCTGATCAAACAGCGATTCAACTTTTTTCTGTGCTAAGCAAACAGAAGCAATTTTGATTTGTGATGTGTATTGAGGGAGGAAATAACTGATTTGATGTTCAAATTCGATTTTTGGTGCGAGAATTGCAGACGTTGCTGAACAAGTGAGCAACCGTGAGGTGTGCGGCTGTTCTAAGACATCCAGATATTAAGGTTGTTATCAGACTACCGTGTTTACATCAATTAGGAAACCTCTCCTGGCCAGCACACGCATCTTAGAAACCTTTGAACAATAACGATGCGTATGTCGAATCGTCTCCAGCAAGCTACAGCTACAGAGCAAGAAAATTACCGATTCAATGTTGAAAACCGATTTTTTTGTACTTGTAGTGCAAACAAGGTATCGATAAATTAAAAGTAGGAATTTTTTGTGCGATTACGATGTTTGCAAAAATGCAGGACATTAAAAGGAGAATATTTCTTTTTTGAGTTCGAATTCGGCAAAATAGCTCATTTGTTTGATTGCTGCTGTCGTCTTTTCAGATGCATTTTTTGGTTAAAATATGCTTCACTTTGCAATTTTTCATAGCTGGCCATAAACATAAAACGGGAACACGTACTGTTTTAGTTTTTAGATTTTTGGAAGTGCTCAGAATTTTATAATTTTTTGTTTGAATTTATGATCAGTTAAATCAGTAAAACATTAGTAAAATAGGCATTTACCACTTTGCCACTTTTTTCAAAAACTGCAGACAATTATTTAAAGCCATTTTTCTGAGCACCATATTCCGGATTAAACATGTGATGTGTAAGGACGGATTTCATGTTTAAAATCTGTTTTTGGTGCGTTTGGCGAAAGATTCGTTAAATTTTGCTATTTGCAAAAGAAATTAAAAGAGTTTTTGAAAGATTGGAATCCATATTATCACAATTAATCATAATTTGAAAAAATGCAGGACATTATAATAGATTATGCCATTTTTTGTCATAGAATACGGTAAAATGGGTCAAAGTTAATGGTCATTTGTCCGATTGCCACTTTCTATAAGAATTTAAAACAAAAACAAGATTTTTGAAAAGTATTTCTGGGTTAAAGCTTTTATTTGCAATTTTATGGTTGCAATTTCTCTTTAACCAAAATAGATTTTAGGATAAGTAGTTGGTCATGGACAGAAACGGAGAAGGTACTGTTTTAGTTTAAAGGAATTTTTGGAACTAGGACTAGGATCAAACTTTTAACTATGTTATTGTGGTCAAAAAACATTATAAAACCACACTTGGCATTGCACAAATTTTTTAGGACAATTTTGGACATCTTGTCTTTGGACATTTTTCTCTTGGACTTTCTGTCCATTGGGCGTTTTGTCTTTGGACATTTTGTCCATTGGACATTCTGTCTTGGACATTTTGTCTTTGGACATTATTTTTTAGACATTTTGTCCGGGATTCGACGATTAGACAAATTTTTGATTTTTAAATTGGATTTTTGATCAGATTGCCTGCTAGAACGATAAGAAACAAAAAGTTTAAATGAAATAAAAAGGAAATTTTTGCTCAAAGTCAAAATCACATTTGGCTTCATTTGCCAGAATCAATTTTTAGATTTATTCAATTTTAAATTTTATTTTTCAAAACATTTTTTGAGTAAGTAAACGCAACTTTTTTTTGTTTTAATCCTCGAATGTCTTAGTGAATTGAATGCTCACAATAGTCCGATTGTACAATTTTTTTTGAAAACCTTAAACAAAGACAACATTGGTGTACTCGTTTTTCAATATGTCCGTATCTTACTTTCATTTTTTATTTTGCAATTTTTAACGTGATGAAATGGTTTTCGTTTTCAAGAATATATTTAAAACTAGATTAGTTATTTTTTTTAAATTTTATGATGTTTTTTTTACTATTGTGCTCAAGAACCTCAAGAAGCTTAAAATTATCCTTGAAATCATTTGTAATAGAATTTTACAGGTTCAGTTTTCAGCTTTAACTTAGCATTTATTGAGTAACTAAACGATAGATTAGAGGTACAATCGCTACTGATGACAGAAAATGCGCATAACCGGCGTTGCACAGGTTTCCCAGTGCAGCAGCACAACTCGCTGTTTTTGCCCATCATCGTGTCTAACTTGAAGCACTTTGATGGTTCTTTCTAAAATTCATCTAATAATCCAATTTTTTGCTTTTATTTGCGAACCTGAAGATCACACTTAGCGCCAGTCGCTAGGAAGTTGGTTCGATGTGGTATATCGCATTGCGCGATCCATTCCTTTCCGCCTAAACATTCTTTTTTTGAGGATCAAATACGACCAAACTTACGTCTGATGGAGATACAGTACTTGGTCCCATTGTTACACTCAATTTCTGTCAAATTCTCGTTAACCAAAGTATAGCCATCTTGTTTTCATGAGGTCGATGGTGTCGTTGGAAGCTGAGGCGCCTTCATAGCATGAGATGGCCGCGGAATTGTGGAGTAGAGCCAGAACGAGGACAAGACCAACCAAAAGCATGGCTCAAATCAAACACGGGTCTTCGAGGCAGCGTACCTGCTTTTAAACAAGCCATTTACGACTTTTCTGTTTACTGTATTTGCTTTCTGTTAGTTTGCTTTGTGGTATTTGTCTTCAGCATAGCGATTTTATGGGTTGTTATGGTGAATGAGTGAGTCACTCTCAGACAAACATCACACGTGTTTCCGGAAGGGTAGGAAAAGAGACTTGTTAAATAGAGTTTTTTGCTCTCCTTTGGCTGATGAGCTGAACCGAATGCAGTTTCTAGCAAGTTTGATTCACCATTCATACTGACATCCAACAACATTTTGTAACCTGGCGCTCCGCCTCTTTGTCAGTGTTTAATTTGAGCCATGCAGTTGAGCTCACTTTGATGCTACTTAGAATTGTCAAAACTGTTTCTGTCTGCCTAATCAAACATACAATAACTTTTTTATATATTTTTTATTACAAATTTAGACCATTCTGTCCAAAAGGTACACAAATTTTGTTTTACTCAACTTATTTAATTTATTTAATTTAATTTGTAATAAGCACCGACAATTGTAAAGATCAGAGACATATTTTTACAGAGAATTGATCATAAGAATAGGCGTAGGGTGGGAAATGAGTTCCCCAAGAAGTATCCCAACAATAGGGCCCTCAGATTAATATCAACAGAAACTACAGAACAGAACAACGGTCAAACATCGATAAGCAATAAATGTCATTGAATAAACGACGTCTCGTTAAGCGGAAATCAGAAAGATTGATCGTAGGTAACATAGGAATCAATAAAGCGTTACATTCGACGGAAATCAAAGAGAAAAGCCCTCCCAAACAGACTCAGGGAACGTCACTTCGGGTAAACGGCATTTTGATAACTCAACTGATAGGATCATAAGGCGATCTGGTTGCGGATTGCGTCGAGCGGGTGAAGGAAACGACGGCAACAATGTTTGGGCAACAAGTATTTTTTGAGCACGCTGTGAGAAGAAAAGAACTGTTCTATATTTGGAGCTCGTAGATAACTCAAGTTAATTGACAAGTTACGACTGTTGTCGTTTCTAATGACAGAAAATATGCAGAACCGGCGTTGCAGAGGTTGCCAGAGCAGCAGCTGCAGAATTCGCTGTTTTTTTGCCCGCCATCGTGTTCTAACTTGGAGCACTTTGGTCGTGCCTTCTAAAATCACATCAAATAATTAAATTTTTTTGCTTTCGTTCGCGGAGCCGCGGAATCGTTGGCCCTCTCATTTCACAACCCCAGCTTCTGCTTTAAAGGACGCTTTTCAGGAAGCGGTCCAAGTGTTCTTGGCTCCTGTTACTTATGTTAAATTCCATTGTAATTTTTGCAATAGCGTTTCTACTGCTTACTCATTGAGCTCAAGGTTTTTCGTTAATTACGAAAGCTTTTCCTGTATTGTGCCTGCTTTTTGTCATTTCTTGACACTTGCTGTAATTGGACAAGTTAAATTAAGGATTTTTGAATGCGACGAGGAAAATGAAAATGGACGTAAAAGATTTTTTAAACTTCACATTAAATAAGCATTCAGCATCGTTAGCGCTGCATTGCAATCCGCGTTTGAATTTTTGGACATCGTTTGGATAACCGTTTGATGAGAAATTTTCTTTTTACCTGACGCCAACAGGTTCCTACGTTCGTTTCAGACTGATTGTTGTTTGTTGAGGTTGAGGATTTGCTTCTGTTCTCTTATTGTTAATCAAACATCTGTTAATGTTTTCAAATTTAATAAATAGACAAGAAAACCAAAGAAAACATAATAGCTACGCAGTTTGTATGTAAAAAATCGATATATCGTAGTTCTGAAAGTCACTTCCAACAGCTGCAATCTTTGATTTTTTTGAGACATATTGGCTTCTGTTTCTGTAGTTTGATCTTTAGTTGACAAATCATATTCTAGCTACTCTTCAAACGGTTGTCAACGGTGTGATTTTCATTTTGCCATTAATAGCTCGTTGGCCAGAACCTCACACTTCACAACCCCCAGTTTCTGGTTTAAAAAGACAATTTTGTGGATGCGAGATAAGTGTTCTTCGGTTCTGTTACCTAAGTTCATTTATATTGTAATTTTTGCAACAGCCGCTTCTACTGCTTACTCATTGAGCTCATATCTTAATGATAAGTTAACGTCAACTGAAGGTGTCTTTAAAACGAGTGTTTTTTCATTAATTACGGTAATTTGCATTGTGCCTGCTTTTTGTCATTTTTTGACACTTGCAAATTTGTCCATAAATGTTCTTTGATATTATTTTTTTGCTTTTCTTTTCAGCTTTTGCCATTGGGGGCTAGAGGATTGGTCATTTTTGCATGCAATTATCCGAATTTTTAGGCATTTTCTTCAATTCCTTTAGCTGCTTTTCTATTGGCTAAGAAAAATTTTTTAGGCTATGCAAATTATTAACACTTTTACTCCAGTCTTCAAGTTGCTTTGATAAGAGCTTAAACTGCTTCCAAATGAATTATTCAAATTTACTTAACTTATTTACAAGTGTTTTTGTCGTATTTCTCATCCATCATGATTTACTCTAGTAATAGCACGCTGTGAGAACAAAAGACTTTTATATTCATAGACATCATTAGAATGTTCTCAAATTTTGCGCTCAATTTTTGGGATTGCCAATATCAGACAACTACGGACGATACTGTCGGGATTGAAATTGCTTCAAGCATATTTTTTTTATTTTCTTAGAGAGCATGTCCTCTTTATTGTCGAATCAATGAGACTCCATACAGCTGCAACAAAAGATTAAAATACCATTTTTGTTGGTTAACGCCAAGTTTTCTGTTTTTATAGTTGTTTTAACATTAACATTTGCACAAGTTACATTTACATCGAAAGGGCACAAGGAAACTAAACAAACAGTTTTCTGCTTATTTGATCGTCATTAAATTATAGTTCTTTTTTTGATTGGCGAACGGTAATGCTCTAGGCAATGTAATACGGAACTTTCAAACATTGTTTATTCGTTTTTTCTTTGTTGATTTTCTTTGTCGTTTTTTCTTTGTTTCGTAGTTGAGTTTACGTGTTTTTTTGCGTGTATTCTCATCGACAAGGAATGTAAACTTTTACACGAAAAAATTAAGAAAAGAGCTGCGCATTAATCAATTAATTTTTATGCCACCGCGTTCCCAGCGAGTGTGCTCGCTCGAAACTCTCTTCTTCACCATAAAAAAATAACGTTTTTAGTAATGACTTGGTTCTTGTTTTGCTATTTCAGCACCCAGTCTGGTATTTGAGTTTAGCGTTTGATTGCGCAATTTCTCGCTTCTGTCACACAATTGAAAACAGTTTTGCAGTCTCAGAATGACAACAAATGCAAATTTTTACTTAGAAAATGAAAATTTTTGGTCACTCACCAAAGTTTTTGTTGGCTTCACAGAACAATCTAGTCACTTGCAGTGGTGCAATGCACACATTTAATTTTCTCTATCACTTTCATGATTGCAATTGTTTTTTTTGCCTTTTCTAATCTGTCTTTCTAATCAAAAAACACAAATTTCGAAGTTTTGAATACTATCAGATTTTTGGGGCTACGTCGTACGATGTAAAAATAACAAAAGGGAGAATGCCGAGTGCATGTAAATAACGAGACTGTCGAATGTAAATGGCGATTCGCAACAAAATGTTTTTGTGTAGAGATTTTTGGTTCCCATTTTGTTTTCCCACGTTCCCACATATTACCATTTCTTAATAATGTAGGACAGCAATTGGCAGCAATATTTTCAGTGATATTTATGTTTAGCTGACCGATTCTTTCTATTTTCTCTATTTTTTGAACATCATTTTTTAACCGCTGTTTTCAGTGCTCGGTTTAGACGTGTCACAATAATGCACGGAATGGGTTGTCTGAACAGACCGACCAGACAGGCTTCAATAATGCACAAAAATTGAAAAATTGAACGAAAACATGAAAGAGTTTTCCGTAAAATGAATTTTAAAATTTTGAATTTTTGCTGGTCATTGGCATCCTTTGGCTCATACATCCTTTTCTTGAGCCAAACCGAATATGCAGAATAAAACTTATACATTAATATCTAGTACAGGTTCCAATGAGATATTTTATTCACTCTTTTTTTTTTTTCATTAACTTTGTGTTTAAATGTTCGAGTCATTGAGTAGTAATTCTCCTCTTGCTCTTTAATGTTGCATTTAATATATTTTTTTTTGCAAGCGATTTCTTCTTCAGGATTGGGCGATTTTTGGTACAGCCATTTCAATGATATTGAGCTTTCGCGGACGGCTTTTTTAAAAACCACCGATAATATTGTGCACATGTTACACACTATTTTGAATTTTGAACTCCTAAGAATTATTCGCAGATGATTGAAAGTTTAAATACTTTTTTTGTTCAGCTTTTTCTTCTTTTTTTTCTTTTTTTGTCTTTTCTTTGTTACAGTTGTTTTTAAAAGTATTATTGAATGTTAAAATAAATTCAGGTTTTTTGTAGTAGCGAGTGCAATAATGCAATAACTTGTCGCTCATTTTCTCTCTCTCATCGCCACAAAGGTGTAAACATAAAGAAATTCATGAAAAATTAAGTCTCGTTTTAGAGTGCGAGATTTAATCTCATCGTTAGTCACCAATAAACGCAAATGTAAATTCCTCGATTTATTGTAATCAGTTTCAAACTTACAATCCAAGTTTTGTAATTTTTGTTGAAGAATGGTTGAAGAAACTTGATGGCGCCTGTTTTTTGCCTTTTGAAATATGCCTCAAATTTCGTAAACGGACTCATTTTTTTGGCATGTTCGAATTTGAGCTTCTGCCAAACTTACATTAATACAACATATTTTGATACGTGCACTTACGTGATCTGAATGCATCTGTTTTTGTTCATTCTGATTGTTAGTTTGTTTTGTTCTGATTGCTTAGTTAAACTGTTCTGAAAAACTGTAGCAATTTTTTTGATGACGAAGAAGGCGCGTGATAGTTTGTCGTCTAGATTGCGACGTCCGATTAGGGCGTTTTTATTTTTATTTTAAGGAAAAGGATAGGTGGGAGCAAAACTTACGTAACATTAGCAGCTACATCGAAAGGCCACAAGGAAATCTAAATAGTTTTCTGTTTATTGTCAGTGCTCGTTGATCGTTGTCTTCTTTTAGTTTTAGTTGTTTTTGGATTGACCAACCAAATAATTCTCCTTTTTTAATTTTTTTTTTTTCCAAACTTTTTTTCGTTCTTGTTCAACTTTTTTCAGGTTCTAACTTTTCAGTCTTCATTACAAATATTTTAAACTATTTTTTGATGCTGTAACCACGCATCATGTGTTCCGTAAGTTGTACCGTAAACAAAGAAAATTTTAATCAAAGCAGTTCTCGTTGTGTAATTGCTTTTCAGCGCCAAGCGCACAATATGACGAATATTGCAAATTTTGGAGTACTCTCACAAATGTTGCTGTGATGTTGTTGATCATTTCAGTTTCAATTATCCGAATTTTTGAATGATACAGCTTGTTATCAACAGTCGTTTTCTAGGACCGATCTGACTCATAGATCTGACGCAAGCCCTTTAGCTTGATACGCATTAACGCCTTGTGTTCAGTAATTTTTGCACACGCCATCTTGCCGAACTTGCCAAAATCAAAAACGTTTGCCGAAATCAGATGTTGTGTAATTTGGCGCAAGCAACTGTTATGCTCAGCACAAAAATGTTTTTACGTTTGTTTTTTGCTCTTGACAAGAAAATGTCATTCTAATCACTTATAAAGATTCTTTTTTTTTGACGCTTGCAATTGTCTTCAAAATTTTGTTGAACAATTGTCTAATTCCTCTTGATGGCGTTTGTACGCACTCATCTTTTTGGCACATTTTTTAAAAGATCACATTTTTTTGTCTTTTCACACACAAAGTTGTGTCATTAGCTATGCCTTAAATTGTATTTTAAATTGTTTTTTGTTTGGGAATGAATGTGAATTAAAAGTCTAATTCCTCTTGATGGCATTAGATGAGTACTTGTACGCACTCATCTTTTTTGGCATCACATTTAAGCTTCCGCTAAACTTGCATTAAAGAAATTCATTTTGCAACGGGCTGTACGTGATTTAATACTCTATGCAATTCTTGGAATGACGTTGGAGTTTCATGGACCGATTTTTTTATCATCTCCGTGCTGAGTTGCACATTTTGACCACTTTTTTGTCAGTGTTTTTTTTTTGAGACTCGGTTGAGACGTTTCCTAACAATGCACGACAAATAGAAAATTGGCGCCAGTTGTTTTTAAACAAATTTCAAATTTTGTGCTTTTCTGTTATCAGTCCTCGGTACCATTCAGATCGAGGAAACCTGGTTTTTTAAGTTTTTTAATGTTGAATTTCAACTTTTTTGAAGTTGATATCGTTGTTACTGTTATATTGTTGTCATCACTACATTTTGCGTTCGTTCCTTCGTTTTTTGTCAGTCTGGCAGTTGAGTTTACCGTTTGCGAGCTTTTGTCACACAAATAATAAAATTTGTGGCAGTCTCAGAATGCATGCAATGAAATATTTTGATTATTATGTTTTGCTGGCTTCATATGCATTAGAGACGTTTAATATGCTTAACACTTTCATTATTTCAATTGTTTTTTTTTTTTAAGTATCTTGCGACAGAATGTCTTTTTAAACAAAAACCACACATTTTTAAGTTTGAATACAAGCAGATTTTTGGGGCTACGTCGTACGACGTAAAAATAACAAAAGGGAGAATGCCGATTGCATGGAGGACAGCAATTGGCAGCAATATTTTCAGTGATATTGATGTTTTGCGGACGATTCTTTTTGCGGATGCGGAAGTTCGTCATTGATCTGTTGTGATAAAAAGTAATCCTGTTAGAAATCAATTTTTGCGGGTAGTTGTGAGATAAAATAAAATTAATAGGTTGTAATAGAAAGTGACCAGCGCACGGTTCTTTTTATCAGACATGAAATTGAAAAATGACATTAGTAAAGGATATTCATTTTCACAAGGATGAGAATGGTTGACTTTGCATGTCTTGAAAGTTATCCTGATTCTAGTCGATCCAACTTGAAATTGATTTGCTGTCATCACTCGTTTAATCTAGTTCCGAGTGACATCTAACTATTTTTTTCAGAAATAGTTGAAAGTTACGACCACTCGGTGAAGAAGCGATGAATGAAACTGAGGTCGGAGGAGCGTTAAATCGCTGCTACTTGATTAGGTGGACGTAAATTTAGCCTAGAGTAGCGAGAGAGAGAGGGAAAAAATCGTAGAGTGACTTCATCGAAGAATCGATTAGCACAGTTCGATCAGTTGCTGGGCCGGCTTCGATAACACGGGTGGGTCACTTAAGTATACAATTCTTATCACAATGAGTGGTTTCGGACTACCGTTGTCGCCAATCCTTAGACGGCGCGGTGTCATTACTGAGGAGTTCAACGTCGCCGTCGGAGGCGGTGGTTCGCCACAAGCGTGAGTACAGGCCAAATCGTTCCAAATCACCATCATCATTTCATGGAATGTGTCCGACTTGATCTGTATTTCTCGCCAATCTTGCACTAAATTTTAAAATTTAGCGTGAGTTTGAGAGAGAGTTTACAAACCGCAAAATACTTACCAAGATAGCGCTTAAGTCATCTTAACAGGAATCGTCATTTGATTCTCCTGCAAGAGGACGTTATCGTTCGAATTTTCCTGGTTTGCGCGGTTCACATTGCGTTGTTCGCCGCCTTGTTGCAAACCATTGTGATTGACCCATGGTTCTGGCTTCCTAAGCTGGCCAGCGCTGATAGAGCACTAGTCTAAAAATGGATTTCAATCAAAAACGGTAATCGGGTAGGCTAAAGTACAGCGGGTCGGTTAAACTATTTTAGAGTCGCATGGGTCGGCTAAACTACAACAGAGCCAGTTCGGCTTTATGTAAAAACAACTAAATCAAATACACGCCGTTTTACACCGTGGCGCCTCAATCGCGCATAAACAACTCACCATCAGTTGAAGAGGTAGCTCAGCGCAAGTCGACAGTGATTAGGAGAGGTGCAGATTCCTTTGATTAGACCTGAAAAACTGCAGGGAATCAGATCGTCGTGCCAGAAGCTAAAAAAACGCAATCGATAATACGCGTTCACTATTACGCAACGACGCTGTAGTAGTCCGTCGATCTGTCGGTCGTAAATTTGTCAGTCTGTCTGCGAGCGGCGATGATAAGTAAAAACACGACGAGTGATCACTAGGAAGATTTTTTGAGTGAGTGAAGTTTTCCTGATTTTTCAAATTTATTCTATCTTTCTTTCATTTTTTCCTTTTGCTGTCTTTCTTCAAAATAGTTGCAGAATTTGCTTTTCTCATTTTTCTAGAGTAATTTTCTCATAATTTAATTTAATAGAATTTATATTTAACGTTCGCAGCAGACACAAGAAAATGCAATTTGATTGTAATTATATTTTTTCAATTTTACCATCAGAAAAATTATAACTTCTGTGTGTAGCTCAACTTTTCAGCTCAACTTTCTCTTTGTTGCCAATTTTCTAATATTTTTTGTTTTTATCTTGGTTTGGCTTTGTTAAACTTCTGGAAACGTGCGAACCGTTAAACGAAACGTTAAACGTGCAAAAGACTGACAAAAAAAAGGTCTTCCTTAAGTTGTACCGTAGACAAAGTAAATTTCGTAAAGACCAAGTAAAGTAAAAGACAAAGATTTTTTTGAAAGTAAACGAGGCAAGCAACGATGCAACAATGTAAAGGACGTATTCGTACATTTTTCTGAATTTTCAAATTTCTTTTTTTATTTCTCTTTTTCCCTTTGCTGTCACACACCTGCGTGAAATGGTCTCAAAACTAGCGCAAAAACTCCCATACGTGGGTTTTGGCGTCCAGTGTGCTTTTGATTTTGATTATGCTTTGCTGCGATTGCGATATTTCCGATCTGTACGCCACTGCTGTTGTTGATATTCTTAATTCGAATTTGCTTTTTGTGCAGAAGTAAAGTGCGTTTCACTAAATTTAATTGGCAATCTTGAACGTCAACTTTTCAAAATCGTACATTGCGACGGAACCCAAATTACATATAAAAGACATTCGTACATCTTCCGTACTACTCTGCACATGTTTTACACTTTTTTGAATTGCTGTTATCAGTCCTGGGTGTGTCTAAAATTAACCAAAAGTAGTTTCCTTCCCGTCTTCCTGACAATAAAAATCGACTCCAGTTGTTTTTGAACGAAATTCACAACATTTGTGTTGTTCGCGTTTATTGATTTACTAATTCGCAATCATAAAGGGGAAGAATAACATTTATAACACCAGAATATCATGAAAAATTAAATAAAACATTCATTTAAGACGTTTTAGAGTGCGAAATTTAAATTTATTGTAATCAGTTTTAAACTGTCAATCCAGTTTTTTCAATTTTTTTGCAAAAACTCCATTATAATGTTCCTGCTAGAGATGCCCACATTTTCTATCTAGTTTTCTTCAAAATAGTTGCACAAATTCTGATTTTTCGAGAGTAAATTTCTTACAATTGCAAATTATCAAGATTTTATAGTTACCATTTTCGGATTTTTGAGAAGCTAAGCAGGTTTCCGTTTGTCGTAACTTTGCTTCAGTTGCAAGTCAAACAACACTGTAGCTTATCAATATTTTAATTGGATTTCAGTTTGCCGCTTTCGTATGGTGGTTAATTTCTGTTTTTTCAATAATTTCAGCGGAGTCGGCCAAATCAAGTGAGTTTAGCAACATTTTTTAAATTTTGGTTTTTTAGTTTTATGTCATTTTGGATGATTATCTTTTGGTCCGTGAACGTAACGTTAAAACAGATAGCAAGTTTTGGAACAAGTATAGTAAGTATAGTAAAAAGTGAAATTTTTAATTTTTTGAATAATTGAATTTTTGATGACGGCTTACTATTTAAACTTACTATTTATGCTTGTTCCTGTCTTTTTATTCTTCAAAATAGTTACCAAATTTGCTTGTTCCAAATTATCAGATTGCCCAGAATCAAATTTTTTAGATACATTTGCAGGAAACACGGGAATATCTTTTTTGGAACCGCGAAACTGTTCAGCGTTGTTTTCGCCACATGATTAAAAATTTTTTTTGGTGATCTTGATCTCCTCAAAAAACATGTTTTCCGACAAAGAAACAAATTATTTTTGCTGTTTGTTCATTAGCACACAACAGCACGGAAAGGTGATCCTTACCTTTACTTTCGTTTGATTACACTCAGTTAAGGTCAAAACGCATTTTTTGTGTTGCGGCAACTTTTGAACTTTTGATTGTTGATTTTGTGAAGGTCGGAGATACCGTAACCGCTAAGCCGGGGAGAACGGCGGATAAGCAAGCACGCCAGGCGCTCACCAGTCATCCGTTCGGAAGCGCCTAAGCGGCCAGAAGGAGAGCGGCCAGGCGCACTAGCGATTCCCAACCGCTGGCCTAAGAGGTCACCCGACAACGGCGCGCAGAGATCCCAGCGCACCGCGGCCAGACACGACCGCGACGCGAGCCGCCCAGCGCACAGTAGCCACGACCCGCCCGGCGAGCCGGAGGCTACTTAAGGGAGCAGCACGAAGCTTCCAGGCCGGCCCTACTTGTGAGTACGACAAGTAGAGCTTTCTCCGACTTCCAGTCCCTCCGCGTTTCTGTCTGTTGATATCTATTATCCACCGAATAAACCGCGAGTTCGCGATCTGACATTGTCCATCGCCGTCTTTGTGCGAGTCAGCCTTAGACCGATAACCTCCTCCACGTCTTAAGGGACAACGGGGCGTTATCCCCCTTTACTGGTAGCAGCTAAATACGCTCCCCGCCTCAGGCTGAGCCTAGCACCTTCTGCAGCGCGACGTCCCCTCTTTACACTTGCCTCCTCCCAGTAGGCGCAAGTGAGGTACCTGTTTCCCGCCCTCAGAGGCCAGGAAACCATTTTGTGGCCAGACTTCAGAAAGTCGGAAAAAAAAACAATTTCTAGCTAGTTTTTTCTTTATTGCAATTTATTCAGTCGACCTTGCATTTATAACCTATAACCGTGCGTGCCGCCGTAGCACCTATATTTCGTGCAAACCAATCTAAGGATTGTTTCCTCGGTCTTCCCAACTACCGATTTTAATTAGAGAGTGTGATTCGACATGTCGGACACTAGCTCCCGCTCCGAGACGCGCGTCGACCCTTCGCACGCGCCAACAAAACCCATTTTTGGATCGTCAGTGATCCCCGAGAACTTTCGCGGCGCGATCTCCGTGAAAATGATCCAAGAGATCGAGCGCCGCTGCGCGAAGTTAGAAGACGTAATCCGCCGCGACTTACGCGCCGTCGAACGCGCGTTGCAATCTCAAACGCAAACGCTTGACGACGACATGTCAGAGAGTCACGCGCGCTTGGCCAACAAAATTGGCTCCATGTCCGCTGCAGTTGACACCATGTGGGCGCGCATCAATGTGATTGAAAGCGTCATGCCGCTTGCTGATAGCTTCAGCCAATCGGGTGTTACACTCGCGCAGCCATCACCGCAACCCGCTGCTGCCGCGCTTACTGTAACAACAGGCGGCATTACACCGACTTCCGTGACCTCTGCGACGACTCCTATCAGCACGCCTCAACTGCAAGGGAACGCAACAGCCCCGCAGTCGCCGACGAGCGCGCCACCATCGGCACCCTCCGCGCAGACAGGCAAGGCAACAGGCGCCCTCCCGGGAGGACAACAGAAGCAGGCGCAAAATCAAAGCACCCTGCCGCCCTTATCATCCATGCCCGCTTTCCACATCAACGCGCTCGGCTCCCACAAGGACAACCGTCTGGCGCCTTTTGACGGCATTGACGGAACACCGCTGTCGCTGTGGCTCCGGCGCTACAAGGATCTAGCTATGTTCAATAGCTGGACAGACGCCGCGAAGGCCAGCAACCTGCCTTACTATTTAGACGGCATCGCGCGCGAAATGTATGAGGGTTTCACGGCGAAAGCCAAAGCAGACTTCGGCGAAGCCGAAAAGGAGCTGCTTACGTGTTTTGAATCACCCAAAATGCGGAACGTGGCGCGTCAGACGCTGGCGCGTTGTCGCAAAGGGGCGCGCGAAACAGTAGTTGAGTTCGCGAATCGACTCCGCCCCCTAGTTCGGTCGACGATGAACGGCCAACCGGACTCGGCCTTCGAAAGTCGTCTGCTTGACGAATTCCTTGACCGGCTGACACCGCCGTACATGGCGCGCGAGGTCAAGTTAAGCGACCCGGCGACTTACGGAGAGGCGCTCTTTAAGGCGCAGCAGGTTGAGGCGCTCGACATGCATGAGGCGCCCGAAGTGCACTTTGCGCAACGGCAGCAGAGCTGCGAGGTCAAATCCTCAATCGAACAACAGCTCGAAGAGCTGACTAACCAGGTGCGCGAGCTACAAATGCAGGGAAGCCTGCGCAATCAGGGCAACCCAGGCGATTACCGTAACCAGCCAAACAACCGCGGGCGCTTTAACCAACGTGGCGGCGGCAGCAACGGGTACCGCGGCAGAGACCCTCAAGCTCCGCACTACCGTAACCCAGGGCGCCAAGATGCGAATTATCGTTTAGGGTACGACCGCACCAACGACGGACGACCGATTTGCAATCACTGCGGACAGTCAGGACACTTCGAGTACACGTGCCTGCACCGACTCCCGCCCTCCGATGTGCCACAAGCGCAACGCAACGTCCACCAGGTAAGCAGCATTAACGCGTCCACCAAGCTCGACGAGAGCGACAAATTGCGCAAACAAATCGAGGCGTTAACGACCCAAAATAAACGACTGGCGCAACTAGCTCATACCGGTTTTGAAGATCCCACCCCAGAGTGCAACAATGTTGACACATCCGCACCCCCCAAAACCCAAAAGTCGAGCCAAGCGCGGCTCATCCAGTCTTTCGCTCACTTCGACATTGTCCATCGTGTTTCTCTGCGCCATCTCTTTCTGGCCCACTATCGCCGCGCTCCCTAATTCCACGCAACCGATGCTCTGCCACACGTTTGCGGGACGCCAGGTCTGGGACTTGCCGGTCCCTCATGTGTGCCCAATAGCGTCTTCAGCGATGGACGACATAAGAGATGAAATTACCCCAGTAGATCTGTTTCTTTTTAAGCCAACCAAACACCAGTTTGATTCCATGGGGAAATTCTGCAAAAAGGTCAAAACGACGGCCAAATTTTACACGAACCTTTTGGGCGATGCGATCAAGGAAACATTTTCGGAGCTGATTCCTATGACGGCTGCAGAATGCCTGAGGATGATCAAATTGAAAGAGTGCCCCGAAGGACGCCCTCAGAAAATTGGCAGTTTGTACACAACAAACCACAAACTCAACATCGAGTTCCCAACGCGCTTTCTCAGTTTTTGGTGGCGATCGGCGACCACAACAAACTGTTTCCTTTTTGAATCACCCATACGCGCGCGTTTTAACACATCGACAATCACCTCCCCAGTCGGTGAGGTCAGCCACTGCAGCTTCCAAGAAGGAATGTGTGCACTACGCGAAGGATCAGTGTTAGTCTGGGAACCCACCATCGACCAGATGGCACCGTTTACGTTTTCCCGCGCGCTCAAAGCATTCAGACGCGGCGCACTGATAATATCAGAGGATTTTCAATTTGCGCTGTCATTTGGTAAGAAAACGCTGATTGACATGCCGCAGGGCATCAAGCTGAGAGTCTCAGACCAAGGGTTAGCAGTCTATATCAAAACCCAGCGCCAAGAACCAGACGCGAATGAACCAGTCTTTATCCAGACGCTCCGGCGCACGCACTTGCCCGCTGAGCCGCAAGTGAAGAGAGCAAAACGCAGTGAGACAACGACCGCGGCGGACGGAGTTGTTCACTCTTCACAGTTAGCGGCGCAACTAACAGCAGTAGAAGCGCACCTCACGTTCGGGGTCAACTTTGCCTTCAAGCACGCAATTGGAAGCATCTGCGACGCGCTACGCCAGTTCCAAAATAATCTCCGAATGGCGGTGCTATGGAACCCCTCATTAGCCGTTAGGGCCATCCTGAATTCCACCTTCATACAAGCCAGAGCGATCACTGCAGAAGCCGTCGAAATCTGGCCTTGCATTCCGTTAGACACAGCCGACATTTCATTCCGCGCAGTCTCAGAAGACTCAGGGTGCTTTGAATTCGTCCCAGTCAAAGTTAAAATGCCGCACGAAACGTACTCGGGTTTTCTCGACCCCTTAACCATGATAGTAGCGGAGAAATCACGAACAGCGCCATGTGTCACGTCTCGGTACACTGTACTGAACTTGAACGGAGTCTTGGTTGAAGTGGACCAAAAGACAGGGAATTCAACCGTAATCCCGGCCACAGACATCCACCACATGGCGCCGAGCACAATCGAACTGTTTGTCCCCGAAATTACCCCGGTAGTGTTCAGAAATTTGATTCTAACAAACATGTCAGATTTCTTCCCATCGGTACATTTCGACACGGCCGGCTTCGACCCGTTCCAGGACTTAATAAATGTAGTGAATTACCCCTCTCTACACTCGGATACGTCTGAGCGCCTCGGTTCTCTATTACTCAATTCTTCCTTTGTCGCGCTCATGCGCGGATCAGTTTGGTGCGTCTGGCAATCCTGGATCTTTGCCGTATGCGCATATGTCTCGTCCAACTTCCTAATGCGATTCATCTTGCCAGCGGGCATTCGCGCCCTCATTCACAACCTAGACCCCCTAGCGCTCCTGGTCACGAAGACCAAAAACGTGGTCCCCAGGGCAACCAACTTTGCAACTCGGCGATTCCGGCGCAACAGACAGCCAACTGAGATGGCGGTCAGCTATAGGCAAGTAGACTTGGAAAGTCAGGAGCCAACAGATGAAAGCCCCCTGCCGCGCAGCCAACGCGCCTCATTGACGACATTCGTCCCGCGACTAATCCAGCAGCACGCGGAAAGTCCGCAGATGCCCGAGTCACAGCAGTAGTTGGAGGCGACATTAACGGTCACACCCACAGTAACAGTTAACACGCACCGCTTCGCACAAGCAGGCGAGTCTCACTCTCTCCGTTTTTCGCACATCGTCCTTCGGAACGAGTCCTCGGTCTAGAACCACCAGTACGAAGTTCGCGCTTATTTTCGTGCATTGTTAACGCTTCCAAGGAACGCGATCTCGGTCTAAAAATGTCAGAACGGTTTGTCACCTCCCGCAAGCGCACCCACCTAGCGCGCACTTCCCATTCGGCGCCCAGGGGCGCCGTCAGCTCAGCAAGCCGGACGACGCACGCACCGATTTTAGTGCCGACGGATCACCAACATGTCACAGCAGAAGCAACGATCCGAAGATCGTCACCTCGCTCACCCAACCGGAAAAGCCCATGTCACCACGAACGATCCTCCCCCTCGAGGTCCAACGCGGAATCATGTACTACATTGAGGATCAAGATCTCATGAACCTACTCGACGCTCCCGCGTTCCACTTCTCACTGGTGCAAACGCGACTCCAACGACTCCCAGTGCAGCTAACGGTAAGGCTGTACCCAAACCTTGTGCGATTTCAGATAGAGCAGGGAGAAATCCAATCCGAATGGAGAAGCACCAAACGACGGGTTCAATGGCCCAAACTGCGACCTGTGCAGCTGACAGTCCAATGCTTCCAGTTTCCATACACGACCCCCGGAAACGTCACCGATGACGACCCATGGGGCACCCTACGAAGTTACCTCGCAGAACTCAAGTACGCGCAGGAAACGGTGACCACCTACATCGACCTCGACGAAGCGGCCCAGGACATAATCAACGACATCGTCGAGTCGAAGCGGAAATGAAACCACCGGACGCCAATCGATTGCCGCAACTCTCGGACGTCGCGCAGAGAGAAACCCACCCTCCCACCCTCAATTTTCTGTTTGTCACCCCCATAAACACAAGGACCCAAGGGTCCTTACCTCGGTCACCCCTCAATACGTAACCCACGGACCACACGCGATCGGATCGGGTCGATCCTGCCCTTAGGGTGGGAGGTGTGAAGGTCGGAGATACCGTAACCGCTAAGCCGGGGAGAACGGCGGATAAGCAAGCACGCCAGGCGCTCACCAGTCATCCGTTCGGAAGCGCCTAAGCGGCCAGAAGGAGAGCGGCCAGGCGCACTAGCGATTCCCAACCGCTGGCCTAAGAGGTCACCCGACAACGGCGCGCAGAGATCCCAGCGCACCGCGGCCAGACACGACCGCGACGCGAGCCGCCCAGCGCACAGTAGCCACGACCCGCCCCGGCGAGCCGGAGGCTACTTAAGGGAGCAGCACGAAGCTTCCAGGCCGGCCCTACTTGTGAGTACGACAAGTAGAGCTTTCTCCGACTTCCAGTCCCTCCGCGTTTCTGTCTGTTGATATCTATTATCCACCGAATAAACCGCGAGTTCGCGATCTGACATTGTCCATCGCCGTCTTTGTGCGAGTCAGCCTTAGACCGATAACCTCCTCCACGTCTTAAGGGACAACGGGGCGTTATCCCCCTTTACTATTTTTTTGTTCAAGAGCGCTTTAGCTGCACTTATACGTTCGATATATTTTCGAATTAAACGTCGTGTAAATTCTATGTTCAGGTCAACGTTTCAGTGTTTTCCCACAAACAATATAAGCATGTTTTCTTCATTTTTTGTTCATCTTCCTGTCCTTGAATTCGACCGTGGAAAAAATGTTATTCTTCTTAGCACACGACAGTATGAAATCAAGCATAACTCACTAAGAACATTTTTAGGAGGGAATCTGCTGGTGACTGTTGGTGAAATCTGCGTTTGGGCGAGGGGAGCGAGCACAAAAACAAAAGGACCTCTGAATTTAGAATGCTTAAAATTGATTGATTATATTTGAAAAATAGCATTATTTTATACAAGTACGCCAAAGTCGTTTTTTACAATTTCGATTTTTGCAACTGTGCGAACCTTTATACGCCACAAGTGCTATCGATTAATCAAGAACACATCACGAAGTATTTTTTTAAAACATTTTTTGCAGGTTAGTTACAGGTTATTTAAATTAGTTCGCCTACGTTTTTTTTTAAATTTTTTAAAATTTTTATTTTTTATTTATTTTTTTATTCGTGTTTTTAGGTCTCGATGTTGCTTTCTATTAGCAGTCGTTTGTCAATGCAGTTTTTTGATTCAAATCAACAATTAAGGTTGCATTATTTTTGTCTTCTTCTTCATAACTCATAACGTTTCATGTAAATAACCAGCATTTTTATTTTTGTAGTTTAAAATTTAGTTTTAGTAACTTTTGAGACTCCTGTAGAACCGAAAGATGTTTTTACATTTGCTATTGTTTTCTTAAAAAAATTCACACAACTGTAATGGTTTTTTGATTTTTTTGTGCACCGTTTGATCTGGAACGCACATCATATCCTGATGAAAATGCTGTTGCAGATGATGCACGAGTTGGTATTAGATTGTGTCGTATCTAAAAAAATTTGCCCATTAGTTTTGTGCGTATTAACGCATTATTCTGCAACTTTACACTTTTACTGTAGTGACCAAGTAGCGTCGATAGACAATCAAGTTTTTTGAACTTGAAAGCGTTAATCTTCACAGTCATTTTAAGTGTAGCTTGTAGCAGAGATTTTGAAAACGTTAACTTTGCTGTTTCTAAAAGCAAATGCTGATTTTCGAATCTGTTCTGAACTTTCTGACAGACTGCAACAAAATGATTCAACGCATAGACGAATAGACGTTGGTTGACGGTGACCATTTGAAAGACTTATTTTTTGAATGGGCTGGTTGATCGCTGTACAGCTTAGAAATGCTGGGATTGTGTTTGAATGCAGTCACTGAAACAGTTCTTATTCATTTTTTGCTTAACTGCGATATGTTTTTGCTGACCGCTACGTACCGTATGATTCTTTGAACCCTCAACAATATGACAAGAAAATGTCATTCTAATCACTTATAAAGATTCCTTTTTTTGTCGTTGCAATTGTCTTCAAAATTTTGTTGAACAATTGTCTGATTCCTCTTGATGGCACTTGTACGCACTCATCTTTTTGGCACATTTTTTAAAAGATCACATTTAAGCTTCTGCTAAACTTTCATTAACGTAATTTATTTTGTGGTTTTCATTCTCTGTTATCAGGAGACCTGATTTTGTAATCTTTCAAAATTTCTTCCATAACGTAATAATT
This sequence comes from Steinernema feltiae, assembly GCA_007213375.1. NCBI lineage: Eukaryota > Metazoa > Nematoda > Chromadorea > Rhabditida > Steinernematidae > Steinernema > Steinernema feltiae. The sequence goes on along the minus strand of MQUG01004107.1, from coordinate 33,735 downwards.
TGTAACAGATGGTTAGAAATTTAAATAATTGTTTTGTACTCAGCGCTTATTTTTCAATACTTTTAAATTTTTTGAATGTAACAGAGTGATTTTTTAAATAGAATCCGATTTTTGGAATTCAGATTAACAGTTCGTGCCTACCACAGAGACAATCAAATGAGAACATTTGCGGGTGTTTATTTGTTGCGCGTATATAACTCATTGTCACCTTGTCAGTTGGCATTATGTCAAATGTCCGCAACTCACATAATTGCCAACTGACATAACGACAAATCGCGTCAGGACCACTTCTGCACTTCAGCTTGTATCTCTCCTCTGAGCTTTTCTTCCTTTCTTTTCTTTAAACTTTGCAGTTTTCGTTCAAGAGTCGTATGGATACCCAGGACGCCTGCTAGGGATGCCCAGGATCAGGCCCAATAATCAAGCGTTGCCTATTTATGGTGCTTATTTTCTGATTATGCCACTTGCACCAACCTTTCTGAACAAACTTTGAATGGCACAAGTACACGTCAAACATTCTAAAAAGTTTTTTGCAGTTATCCGTCCTCAGTTCAGATGTGTCAATACAAGAACGTCAATAAAAACATTACGGAGTTAACTGAGGCTATTTTGCACCGTTCAGAGGAAGGAAACACAATTGGGTTTTTATTCACTCGCATTGGGCGCAAAACTCTGTAAGTATTATTTGCATTTGGCCTATGGAAACAAATTTCTGTTTATCGTCATTACTATTTGATTGTTGTCATAATTTAATTAGGGTTTGGAGGTTTTTTTGGAGTTTTTGGAGTTTATATCTTTTAAAGTAGCTCTGCCATTCAGGAAATGTTATTTTGTCTAATTCACCACCCACTCTGGTAGTAAAGTTGGTCACAACTTAACGGTGGTCACAATGAAGATTTTTTGATGCAAGCGGAGTAAAGTTTTCCAGATTTTTCAAATTTATTCTATTTTTCTTTCTTTTTTCTTTTGCTGTCACACACACCTGCGTCATTTTTCTTCAAAATAGTTGCAAAATTTGCTTTTCTCATTTTTCTAGAGTAAATTTCTTATAATTTAACTTTTTAACTCTCTCGTAAAATTCTCGTTAACCAAAGTGTAACCATCTTGTTTCATGAGGCTGATGGTGTTGTTGGAAGCTGAAACGCCTTCATAGCAAGAGAGGGCCGTGGAATCATGGAGTAGAGCCAGAGTGAGGACAAGACCAACCAAAAACATGGCTCAAATCAAACACGGGGCGGCGTGCCTGCTTTTAAACAAACCATTTACGACTTCTTTGTTTACTGCATTTGCTTTTTGTTTGTTTGCTTTATGGTATTTGTATCCAGAATAAAGATTTTATGGGTTGTTGTGGTGAATGAGTGAGTCACTTTCAGACAAACATCACGCGTGTTTCAAGTAGGGTAACAAAAATGTACTATTTTTGATCTTTTTTGGCGGATACATCCGGTTTGAGCAAAACCCAATACTCTCCAGAACCTCACACTTCACAACCTCCAAAATCTGCTTTAAAAAGACACTTTCCAGAAAGCGGCCCAAATCTTTTTGGCTCCTGTTACCTATGTTCAATTCCATTCTAATTTTTGCAGTTCTCGAGTTCTCGAAGAGACTTTTTACAGCTGCAATGAAAGTGGAAAGTACATTTTTGTTAGTTTACGCTATCATTTTTAATTTTTTATGAAGACGTCAAGAAGAGTCAGAGCGGTTTTGTAGCAGCGGAAGAACACTGCGGTAAAATATGAATTTTACAAACTTTTTTTGGATGGCTTTTTGCATGTCAAATGTCCGGAACTCACATAATTTCCAACTGACATAAAGCCAATTGACATAACTTCAACTGATATAACCACTTCTGCACTTGACCCTATCTCTCTCCTCTGAGCTTTTCTTCCTATCTTTTCTTAAAACTTTGTAATTTTTGTTCAAGAGTCGTGTTCAACAGTTGCCGGAAAATTGTGTTCTTTAGCGCGTCTTTTAGACAGACAAAACGGCATTCAGTGCTAGTGGTTTTGAAACATTGTTTTCAGACATGGCTAGGCATGTAGACCTCAAGAAGTGAAGAGTTGTATCCTTGGTATTTTAGTGTATACTTTAAGGGTAAACTTGGACAATTAAGCTTATGACTTTAAGACACACGATTGTGTTCAGCACGATCAGTCTCAGGACAACGAAAACGCGACATCGATTAATCAAAAACACATCACAGAGTATTTCTTTTTTTTAAACTTTTTTTGGGAGGTTAGTTACAGGTTATTTAAATTAGTTGAGTTCGCCTACGTTTTAGCGTATTTTTAGGTCTCGATGTTGCTTTCTATTAGCAGTCGTTTGTCAATGCAGTTTTTTGATTCAAATGAACAATTAAGATTGCATTATTTTTGTCTCCTTCTTAATAACTCATAACGTTTCATGTAAATAACCAGCAGTTTTATTATTGTAGTTGGAAATTTAGTTTTAGTAACTTTTGAGACTTCTGTAGAACCGAAAGATGTTTTTACATTTGCTGTTGTTTCCTCAAAAAACTTCACACAAGTTTAATGGTTTTTTGTGCACCGTTTTATCTGGAACGCACATTGTATCCTGATGAAAATGCTTTTGCAGATGATGCACGAGTTGGTATTAGACTGTCTCGTGTCTAAAAAAAATTTGCCCATTAGTTTTGTCCGCATTAGCGCATTATTGAGCAACTTTACACTTTTACTGTAGTGTCCAAGTAGCGTTGATAGACAATCAAGTTTTTTGAACGTGAAAGCGTTCATCATCACAGCCATTTAAAGTGTAGCTTGTAGCAGAGATTGTGAATAAAACGTTAACTTTGCTGTTTCTGAAAGCAAATGCTGATTTTCGAATCTGTTCTGAACTTTCTGACAGACTGCAACAAAATGTTTCAACGCATAGACGTTGGTTGACGGTGATCATTTGAAAAACTTTTTTTTTGAATGGGCTGGTTGATCGCTGTACAGCTTGGAAATGCTGGAATTGTGTTTGAATGCAGTCAATGAAACAATTCTTATGCATTTTTTGCTTAACTGCGATATGTTTTTGCTGACCGCTACGGCCATTAGGTATTTACCGTATGCTTCTTTCAACTCTAAACAATATACAATTTTTTGGCATTCTTTAGATGTTGATGTCTATGATTTTACCATTAACAACATGCACTAACGGAAGATCGTCGCTATTTGTTTGTACAGTAAAAAAATGAAATAGCAACAGTAGAGAGCAAGATGGCATCATCGCACAACGCAAATTCCAAATATTGTGGAATGCAATGGCATTTTGCACGAGGAACCTACTTATCAACTGTTGGAAAACCTCTGCATCTGAACATACTCAAGTCATAACAGTAATATTTTGCATAAATTTTTTTTAGGGGAAAAAAGCTTATTTCTATTCATGACAAACAAACAGTAGTTGGTCACAAGTCGATATTTACCGATATTTACACTAGTAGAACTTATCTTGCCTATTTATTGTCACCTTCAGTTCCGCTGGCAAATGACCTTCCTAAGGCAAGCAATTGATGATTTCAAACTTCTGCGAGCAAACACCACTCATACTCACTGCTTAATTTATTTTCGTTTTTTGAGTTTTTTGAGAAAACTTGCAGGTTTTTTAATTTGATTTCTTTTTAGAATATTAGGATTTTTGTGCAACCGATGCCTGTTAGATTTGGACATCACAGAGTTAAAACAAAATTTTTGATTCGGAGATGAAACGTCAGTATGTTTTTGGTGGCGTCCATTCAGAATTTCCAAAAACAACGTCGACTTGTATAGTGCTTTTTTTATCTTTGTCCTGGATTTTGTTTGCAAATAACTCTTGTTTTATTGCTAAACGCGTTGTCTTTTTTTCTTACCAACTTTTCTTACCTGCAGCTTGTAAAGACAGATTTCCAGACGAGCCAAATTGTTGAGCTAGAAATTTGAGCGCTATCCTCAGTTTTCAATTATGTTCTTGTTCTCACTATCTGTTGTTTATTTTGGGTTTCTGATTTTCTCAATCACTTCGAAGTAATTTTTCATATAGTAAACAAATTTTTGTTCGTCCTTGTCTTTCGCATTCTATCGCTACAAAACAAAAATAAACAAATTGGTCAAAACCAGATCTTTTTGGTGTCCCCTTATAGGTCACAATGTAAACAAATTGGTTGAAATTTCGACTGTTTTCTTGTTTTTTTCCGTTCCTACAAGAGTAATACAAATAAAATAATGACGAATTGCAATTTTACAGAATATCGAACAAAACCGACAGTTTTGCTCTCGAACGCTTAATCTATTTTTGCAATTTAACCAACGTTTATCTTCTCAAATCAATCATCAACTGACAAATCTCCGCCGTCATCCATCATAAAATCTGATTTTTTTGCTCCATTTTGCTTCCTGCAAATCACATTTCCAGCGTTCAGAAACCAAAAATCAAGTTCACTCCGTTCACCACCGCGAATTAACATTCGTTTCAGCAAATCGTTTCCTGCTTCATCGCCTTTTAGCCGCCATCGCCATCAGTCTCATTCTTGTGAACATCGGTCGCTGAGTTGAAGGGCGCTCCCGACGACATCCAACCGATCAGCCCCCTCTTCCTCCTCTTCTGGTCTTCCCTCGGGCCGTTTTATCTCCTCAACACATCGCGCCTCTTGTCTTCCACGCATGCGTTTTGGCGGAAAGAGAGAGAAATGAGCTTAGCGCCTGCTTGCGGCGCCGATATCCCACTGACGCCGCAGCCGCCTCACCAGCTCACTTGTGCTCGGCGGGGAACGCGACGCGGCTGAGGGAACCACGTTCTTCACGCGCGACGCGACCGACGGAGCGACCGAGTGACGGCGTGATGAGGATCGATACGCGGCGCACGCCTTGAGGCAAACGAGGGGACAGCCGCGTCGCAGGCGCGCGCGCGACGCCAACGAGAGTCTTGACACACGTGCGGCGGCGTCGCCGCAGCAGCAACCGCGCCGCCGCCGTCCAATAGCGATGTTTTTTTTAGCGTTTTGTTTCGTTTTGTGTTTTGTAACGAGTGCCTCCTGATGTTCAGGTTATCGAGGCTTTTCAGGCGTGCAATCCTCGCGTGCAACGAAGCGAGAAATAGACAAGTTTTCAAAAATTATGTTTTGTTTTTGGAATTTGCTCGTGTACGGACGCCGATGAATTGTGAGTCAGAATTTATGTCGCGCCGTCGCCACCGCCGATCGAGACATGTTTGGAAAATATTGTTGTGGTGTTGGTTATTCGCGGAAATGACAATATAGGAGCGTGTGTGTGCGTGTGTCTGTGTCTGGCGTAAAAACCAGCGAATAACATTTGAGAAGTGCGAAAAGAAATTGACCTTTCGAAAGAGACTAAAGAGACTCACTTGAGGTGCGAAGACAAATCACAAATCATTGCAATGAATTACATTTTTGAAAGAACGAGAAGATGTTTTACAGCTACTAGAAGAACTGGCTTATCATTAAAAAATTTGTCAAGTTATTGAAGCCGCTTTGTCGCTTTGTCAAATTTGAACATTTTTAATTAGTATTTGTGCTTTTTGTTGTTTTAACGCTACAGCAAGATTAAGATTTGTTTTAGTTTTGGTTTGGTCGTCCAAGTCAATGTTTAATAAGACAAATGTTTTAGTTTAACAACTACTAGATCGGTAATTATGTTTTTGATGGTTACAGTTCTTGCGCAACCAAACTGTCAAATCGATCGAACGATAAAACAAGACAATTTTTGAGCCATTTTGTGTCGCATAACTAACATTCGAGAAGTACGAACAAGAAAGGACCTTTTTATGAACAAAGAGAGGTACTTGTAGTGCGAGGGCAAATCACTGCATTGTACTTGTTGATTTAGCATATTTTGGAAGAAAACCTTATTTTTGGAACTCGTTGAACAAACGAATCATATTTTTTGGAACGTTACCGGAAGACTAACCGTTTTATTTTTGAGTATTTTCTACGGGATTTTTGACTTAGGAAACTGTTTCAGTTTAAGGACTACAAAGAATGTACGATCGGTAATTATGTCTATGATGTCTAGTTAAAGGCGCATAAAGTAGCTTTTGTAAACTGACGAACCAAAATTCAACCAAAACTGTTGGCCAAATAGGTGTGAAAAACGGAAAAAACAAAATCAGTTTTCAGTGAAACAAGAAGTGGTAGTATAATAGAAGCAAATGAAGACGTTTCAAACTTTGTCAAAGCAAATCGCATAATTTTAATTTTAGTAATTTTAGATCGTAAGATTATGCCGTTTAGAATACTCGAATAATTTTTTTTTTTTTTTTTTTTTTGAGAGTTGGTGTCGTTGTAGATTTTTTCTTTTTAGATGAGTTTTTAGATTCAAACAATTTTGAAATGTGGTTGTATATAATTTTACGAGTACATGGAGATTAAATAATTTATTTTTTGTAATTTCGCTCAGAGGAAAAGAGAGATTAAGTAGAAGAGCTTTGAATTGATTGCTTCGCTATTTACTGTTTCAGAAAAGGATTTCGCAAAGCAATTCTAACCCTTACAATCAACCAAGTTGTCTTCTGTTAAGTAGAGTACGCCTCCCGTGAATTTTAAGCAGCTCTCCTAAATCCGAGATCGACAATGAACGAGACAGCTCTTTACGCTGAAAATTGCGTTAAATGTATGATTGGCAAGTACGTCTCTGCTGCTTCTTGTGATATCTGATAGTGCTCTTAACTCACGGTAACGCGTCCGAACAATATTACATTGTTAGGCCAACTAAATTGTAAACGCTTTTGAAATTTCAATCATCCTTGAGTAAATCATCTTAACAATCAGAATGAGCTTTCTGGCACATCGATTTTAATAAGCATTTAACAGTAAGGTTTACAGTTTTCAATCTTCAAAGCAAAGACATATTTTCATTTCCTTTTTTGGGTGCGAGGCGATCGAATAAATATTCCGCTAAGTATGCGACACCTTTCCAATCTATATGACTTTTTTGATCGACTATTATCGGTGCCATCGTTTGTGCGTGTACCAGGACATGTGAATCGAAAAACATCGAAGACGTACCGAACAATTGCCCTTAAGGTGCTTGAAGGTACGCACTTTAAGAAGTGCAGGCCAATAAACGTAGTTTACATTTTTGTGCTTCTATTCTGTCATGACAAAAGCAGATGTGAAAATAATATTTTTGTCAAGCGGGCTGCACGTCAACTGCGCTATGCTTGTTTTTTAAAATAGGAATTACAACGTTTAAACTTAATTTTTAATTACTTGTCATTTTATCATAAATAATATCTTAATCAGCTTGTTCTCCGCGTTCAGCTGTAATACATTTTTGCTTGTATTTCTTCCCTAATTTATTTGACAAAAACGACAGAATAAACGGTGATTTGGCATTTTGGCAATCCATAAGGATAAACACCCAATGTTTTTTTTCCTTTTCCTAGTTCCTAAACTTGTCAAAATACCAAATATTTTATGGGCCAGAAAGTGATCTTGAAAGTGATCAGCAAAGACATAAAAGTGCTTGTAATTACCTGCAGATCCAATATGCCATCAACTCGAAACCGCTTGATGTTTCTCTGCTCTTATCTTCATAAAAACTTGCGTTGGCAATGGAATTCTGCGCTGATTTGGTGATGATAGCAAGTTTCGGATACAACTGTACCATGCAAACGATCCGCTTTTGCGCTTATTTTTGTCGATGAAGACTAAGAGTAATTTTCACTACATACTTTTCAAAAAATTGCGTTGGCAATGGAATTCATCCTATCGGTCACTCGTTTACGCAATTTTTGCCAATGAGGAGTGAACTAAATACAATGTGTGTTCTTTGATTTGGTTAATTAAATGTTTGATTTTTTTTATTTAAAAATAACAGCGTTTACGTTTTCGGGCGAAAAGTGTTTTCTTATCAAAAAATAAAATGAAAAATTTTGTCTATTTATGGCATTTATTTGCATTTCTTCTGACAACCATTACATCGTTTTTATTTCTAAATAAGAGTAAATAATTAAGAACTTTACGTGCCATTTTTTTAATACATTTCATATTTTTGTTAAAAGACCGTAAATCCGCGTTAACAAGCAGCAGAATTCCATTGCCTTATTGACATGTCCGAGTGTTTCTTCTCCGCCGATTAGTCATATTTTTGTTAATTTTTTAAAAATTTTGGTAGCCATTTTCATCAATTTCAGCATCATCAATATCAATAGCAATTTCAATCTAAAGTTTTGGAACACTACCGGTGTTTAAAAATTTCATTGATACTTTTATTGTAATTTTTGTAATTTTTTGGCTCGTCCCATTTTAAAAAATCAAAAAGCTTAAATTTTAAAATTTTTACGCGCCATGAGAGGCCCTCATGCGTCAAACGTGTCCACCATTAACAATGAGATTAACAAATTTTTTAAAACATTCAAACATTTTCGTTTTCGTAATATTTTAAAGAAAAATTTGAATTTTTAAAATTTTAATAATTTTTAAGATTTTAATAATTTCTAATAAAAATTCAAATTATTGACACGTCCACGTGTTTCTTCTCCGCCGATCACTTTCACCGTCGCTCATCATCGTCGTCATCGTCTACGTTTTCGGGCGCTCAATGTTTTCTTTTCCAAAGAACACGCGCGGCCCTCAAGCGTCAAACATTCCCACACTTTTTGCGCGAGGCGCCTTCCGCTTTGCCGCCGCCCTCCCGTGTCATTTCCCGCTTCTTCTCCTTCGCCCTCCCGCCCGCCGTCCCGCGCTGAGCGCTCATTTGTCGACCGACCGACCGAACAACGACAACCAACGATCGACCACGATGCAAAGCAGTGAAAGCGAAAGTGACATTGAGCTCGCGCTTAGACTAAGGTCAGTTTTTTGTAGGCGATTCCTCTTCTTCTTGATTCTCTCGCCTCGTTTCGCCTACTCTTTGTGTATTTTTAGAAGCACACATGATTAACGAGTGTTTTACGATCGACTCTGCTGTAGTCGGTTTAGTCTCAACGTGGTTTTTGTGGGAGTTTAAATGTTGGCTTTCATTTGTGGGATTTGTTTGTTGTACATGAATTAGTTTATTTTTGTCCAATAATGGTGTGCAATATATCTTCGAACTCTTTGCTGCCAAAAATTCAAAAAACAGTTAGGACATAGCGAACGTTCGATTTTCTTTCTATTTTGCTAATTTTCTTCCAGTTAAAAGAATGCGGAACAATTTATTAACAAATTCACAAATTATCATTTAAAACATTTATTTTTTGAATATCACAGCAACGGATGCGCCAAACATTTTATTATTTTAATATCACGGTTAATTAAAAGTTGGTTCTTGCCCATTTTAGGTTCATTTTCGTCCAATGATAGTGCATCCAGCTTGTAACTCTGAGCCACCAAAAATAAGGTAGTTAGTACGGAGCCAACGGTTATTGACCCGTCCACGTTATTTAGCTAATTTTATTCCAATTTAATTTATTTTGTCCGTTAATGGCACATGCAATATATCTTAGAACTCTTTGTTGCCAAAAATTCAGGAAAAAGTTCGAATTTCTTTTTATTTTGCTAATTTTATTCCAGCTAAAGGTTAGCTATGCATTTTATTCACAGACAAACAATTCACAGATTTTCAAAACATAGAAGAGCAAAGCTACCACGGTTAATCAAAAGTTCGTTTTTTGCATTTTTTTATTCACCACTATTTGCTTGGATTTTCTTTTCTCTATTTATTTTTGTTCCTAGCTGATTTACAACTGCACAATTACTGCCAAAACCACTATGTACACACATCGACGTTTTATGTGTTTTCCTTGGTGGACTAGTAATTATTGCGTTGGGTTTATGGGATGAGTAGTAGTTAAGATTAGAAATGTTAATATCATTGTCAGACCATCTCAATTTATTATTCCAATTGTTTTTTGTAGACAATACTTCTTCTTGATTCTCTCGCTTCGTTTCACCTACTCTTTGTGTATTTTTAGAAACACACATGATTAACGAGTGTTTTGCGATCGACTCTGCTCTAGTCGGTCTAGTCTGAAATGCTATGTTTAAATGTAGGCTTTCATTTGTGGGAATGTGCTGGGTTGGTTGTTGTACATTAATTAGGATTATTTTTGCCCTGGTCACTGTTAAATTTGGCTTGTAACTCTGAGCTGCAAAAAATCAGAATGAGTTAGGACTAACAAAGCGAACGTTTGATATTCTCTTTATTTTTATAATTTTCTTTCAGCTAAAGGATTGCGGAACAATTTATTAACAAATTCACAGATTATCAAAACACTTATTTTTAAAAAAGCACAGCTACGGATGCGCCAAACATTTTTATCTTTTGATACATTTTAATACATTTTAAGTTAATTAAAAGCTGTACATTGCTATTTGTTTGGATTTTCTCTTTTTATTTTTGGCCCTAGCTGAGAATCACTGCCACAAACACGATGCACATCGACGTATTATTGTGTTTTCCGTGGTGGACTAGTAATTATTGCGTTGGTTTTATGGGATGAGTAGTAGTTAAGATTGGAAATGTTCATAACATTGTCAGACCATCTCAGTTTAATAGTCTAATTGTTTTTTTTGTAGTCTTGTTCTTCTTGATTCTTTCGCTTCGTTTCGCATACTCTTTGTGTATTTTTTTAAGCACACGTGATTAACGAGAGTTTTACGATTGACTTTGCTGTAGTCGGTCTAGTGCCAAACGCTATGAACAACGTGGTTTTTGTGGGAGTTTAAATGTTGGCTTTCGTGTGTTGAGTTGGTTGTTGGACATTAATTAGCATTATTTTTGCCCTGGTGACGGTGTACCCAATTTAGCTTGTAACTCTGAGCTGCCATGAATTCAGAATCAGTTAGGACTAAGCGAACGTTTGATTTTTTTGTTATTTTGCTAATTTCATTCCAGCTAAAGGTTAGCTTCGCAATCTGTTCAAAAGATTTATTTTTAGAAGAGCAAAGCTACGGATTAACTCAATATTTAGCATTAGAGCAAAAACCAGTTATTGTAGCATCGCTGACCCTTCCTCCTTTGCTTGATATCGCCTTATTTCTGTGTATTTTTAGCCTTCACAAGATTAACGAGTGTTTGACGATCGACTTTGATATAGTCGTGCTAGTTTGAAACGCTTTGGACGTGGTTTTCGTTGGGAGTTTAATTGTTGGCTTTCATTTGTGGAACGGATTTGTAATTTTCGTCATGCTGATGCATCCTTAATGGGCATCAAATTGTGCTCTTAGTGTAACTCTGGACAGCCAAAAATTCAGAATATGATTATTAACGTCGGTAGTAGTTATTTTGTCAATTTCAATCCAGCTAAAGGTTTGTGGAACAATCTATTCACAGAATATAAAATATTTATGAGTGCAAGACTGCAGATAAATTCAAGATTAGCATTAGCGCAAATAGCATTTTTGTTAGCTCGACGACACCTTGATATCGTGCGATATTTTTAGCAGCACTCTTGATTAACGAGTCTATTACGTACGACTTCACTGTAGTCGGTCTAGTCTTAAACGTGGTTTTGTCGGCAATTTACTTGTTGTTTTTCAACTGTGGGACTTGGTTTGTTTGAAACAGTTCACAGTGAAGAAGTAATGACGCAAAATTAAAACTTTGATTTTTCAGTCTTTTTTAATTTTTCGCTGTCTCTGCCGCATGCGTATCTCTCGCGTTTTTTTTTTGGGTCTAGCACTGTTGTTCCTATCGCTCTGCTGGATGTTTTCCCTGATAAGAAGCACACAGGTCCGCAATCGACGCGTTTTGCAAACAAGTTTTTTTCTCGAAGTTTGAGAATTTTCGCAGAGCCATCGGAAATCGGCCAATGTATCACAGTCACCAGGTTACCAGGCTTGCTTTCATTTTTCAAAAAAATACTTTTTTTGTCCTTCAAGCGGTCCTTTAGGTTTTTATCGAATTTACTGCAAAACCGCAAAAATCGAGCAGCAAAAAATTCAGTGACGGCAGAGCGAAAGCAAAAAACATCGTTTTAATTTTTGTGTTCCAAAAAGACGATCATTGGTGTATGCGATAATGATTTTGCTCTACTTTTCGTCTATTTTCAGAAGTACAAAGCTAGGGATCAATTCAAGATTTAGAATTAGCGCAAAAACCAGTTTTTGTAGCATTGCTGACCTTCTTCCTCTGCTCGATATCGCCTTATTTTTGTGTATTTTTAGCCTCCACAAGATTAACGGGTATCTTTACGACCGATTTTGATGGAGTTGGCTTATGCGCAAACGCTATGCACCCCGTTCTTATGTGATGGACATTTGATTATGGTTTTGGTTTATGGGATGACTAAATTTAATTTTTTGGTTACGAAACCTTATATATCTCAATCGTTCAAGTAAGCAAAAATTTCTCGTTCCCTTTATTTTGCCTTCTTTAAATGTATTTTTGATTGCAACATAGGATTCAGATGAGCTATGTTTAAAAACAGTTCCAGTCTACGCGCCGAGTAATAATTATAAGCATGAGGGACAGTTTCTTGGGGCGTTAGTTCGTTTTATTCAATCTTAACTGATAACAACAATTACACGCTCTCAATTGTTGTTACACGATTGACTGGGTTATTTAAAAGATGAGCAGTCCGTAATGTTTTATTGACGTGATATTTGATTAAGAGCCCAATGTACCCATCAGAGGCACATTCACATTTTAATCGCACGGTTAATCAAAAGTTGGTTTTTTTGCATGTTTTTTATTCACCACTATTTGCTTGGATTTTCATTTCTCTATTTATTTTTGGCCTCAGATGATTAACAACTGCGCAATCACAGCCGCAAACACTATGTACATCAATGTTTTATGTGTTTTCCACGGTGGACTATTAATTATTGGTTTTGGTTTATGGGACTGGTTGGATTGTAGTAGTTAAGCTTAGAAATGCTGTTATTTTTGAAGCAAGCGTGAAAGTTCAATAGTAGAGCGGATTCAAAGAAGTGATTGTTCGTTTTAAGTGTTTCTTTTCTGAGAAAAACGTGTAATTTAAAACACTTCTACAAATTCGCCTAGTTTTTTACCACCTTTAGCCACCTTGAATTATAGGAAAATTTTATTTTGAATATATTCTTTGTCAATCACAATTAGCATAATTTGAGGTCCTGAATATAAAACAAACAGTTTTGCAAACCTATTAGCATCGCTGTTTGGTCAAATTTCTTTTTGAATTACGACTTGAGTTGTGTGTGAGAAACATTCTCATTAAGTAATCTGAAGACCAAATATAAATATTTAAGATTTATTATTGGTCACCGCATCTTGATAATTTTGTCGTTAATTATTTTTGTCCCCAACTGCTCAGGATTGGAGTAACCACATCCCAGTAACTACAGGTAAATTGATATGTGATTTCTGAGATGGACAATGAATGAGCATGAAGCTGAGCACAACGAGCACTTGGAGTTGAAAATTCCAAATTCTAAAAAAATATTCAAATGTTCTGTTTTTTAAGAATACTAGAGCTTTTAAAGAATGACCATAACTCCGGTTGCACTATCACATTTGCTCACTGCATAATATACTATAAATGGGAATTTTTATTCAAATTTTAATTTTTTGAACTACAAACGTTCAAGCCTACTTTAAAACAATTAATTTAACGTCTGTCCTAGTTAGTTTTAATAACGTATGGCTGCAGCTGTTTTTTTACTTCTATCCTTTTTAATTAAGTTCTATTTATGAGTTGTTTTTTGTTGTTCTCAACTTTACGTCTATTCAGATTTTCAATGTTAAATACATGAAAATTTCCTCTTTTCAAAGACTATAGTCTAAAGCCCCACTAACACTGACAAACAACCGAAAAACAGGTTTATTTCCAGCTGGATTAGCCCAGTCTGTATTCTCTATTTGTCGCCATCATTTGTGCCGCGCGTTTCTCACACGCGCATAAACTTACTCTTTGGCCTTTCGGCGACACCGACGCCGCCGCCATCGTTGTCGTCGTCGTTTCTCATATTCAAAAGTGTCACGCAAATGATTTATAAGTTTGGAGCTTTTTAAGAATCGTTTCGCATTCAAATGCGACGCAACGGAGCGTGTCGGGTCGTTTCTTCGAAACTAGTGCGCTCACGCGCGCACTTTTCCCGCACTCATTTGCATTTCCTTATTTCGGCTGATATCGGAGTTCCGCTCCGTGAATTTTGAAATTATTCTGCTTCTAATGGTCAATTTTGTGATTGAAAATGTAACTGAATATCCATTTTTTGATTTTATGGCATTTGATAATTTTTCACAAAAGATCACCTTAGAGTAAAACTTCTCTGAAATTTTTCTGTGTCTTATTTATACGTCTTATGTCTTATTTATTCATATTTTTTTCTACATTGAATGCACGTTGAATAACAAGCACAATGCACTTTGAATCCTCGTTGTTTCAACTAGTCTTAAATGTTAAATTTTAAAAATCAATGTTTTGGACGGGTTGCTTAGAATCTTAAATTTTTTGGATCCATTGTAATCCAAATCACAAAAATAATCGAGATGCAGAGTGCAGCTGAATCTCGTCATTTTAGCAATGTTGCCGTTTCGTAGCAAAAAGCTGTAGCTGTTTTTTTTTTGTTTTTTTTTTGCAGAATACAGGTGCTCATTAACATCTGGAAAATCGGAAAACAATTTAGTTCTATATTTTGTAAATTTTGTTCTTTTTAAAAATATTTTTGGTGATCCGGGTCGTTAAATTTTAACCTTAAACTTAAAATTTAAACAGTTTTTTATTAAATTTTTGGGGAGTTTCGCTCTACCTGTAGCTTTGTCTCAGCAAAAACAAGGATTTTTGGTATCCGGACTCAATGGATTAGACGTAGGCTCAAATTAGAGAGCACAAATAGTCCTAAATTTTTGAAATGGGAGGCCTTACTCTTTTCGAATGCTGCGCTTCATTTAACGGTCGGTTCGCATTGTAAACTGTTTACAGTGGTTAATTTGCATTCATTGGTCGGTCCTTGGTTCTATTTATAGCTGGCGAAGATTAAGATAACGCAATGGTGCTGTTTACGGTTATTAAATCGATTTAATTCCATTTTTCTAGCCGTAATTTCCGTAACAAAATTTTTTTTTGTTCCCTAACCGCGCAGAAACTGCGCTTAAAGAACGCGCGCAATTGGATTACCAGCAGCGACCGCCAACCCAATTATTTTTTTGCGGGTGGTCCTTTTCTTTTTAACGTCTTAAACTTGAAAATCGCAGATTGTCTAATCCTCTGATTCATAATAGCAAATTTTTTGTGTCTGGTGCAAACACCCAATTTCACGCGCTTGTTGTATCTAACTGTCAAACTAAATCTGTTATCGGTTACTGTAGACGTTTCGGGCATTTTGTGAGCATAGCAAATCCTCGACATTTAAACTTTTTTTAAACTCTTTTTTTTGTTCGGTGGGGTTGTTAGAATCGCAGTTCGTCCAATCCTCTGATTCATTATAATTTTTGCCTTCAAAATCTTTAACCTTAACTCTTATACTAAATCTTTAATCGGTTACTGAAGACATAGTTTACAGTGAATCTTCGTTGTTTAAATTATCTTTAAATTTTAAATAAAAAGTTTAAATGTTTAAAACATAAAATTAAAAAAAGTTTTTAAAAAAATGTTTTAAATTTTTGAATGGCATCAGTCTTGATTTCTATTTTTATCAAAAAAAGAATATGCCCAAGGATTCGATAAACAAGTTTTTAAACGGGTGCATTTACGCACAGACGATCGTACAGGTAACTACAAAGCGGCCGCAATTTTTGGGGCTTCGACAGATTGGCTTCAACACAAACATTCATTTAAACGACGCATGGACTATTAAACACAGACAACACAGACAGGCACACAAATAGCAAAACCTTTTTATCTCAACGCAGTATGACTGAAGTGGGTGGCAGCACTCCTTTCCAATAATAAGTCTCATTTAACTACCGGTGCGCAAACTAAGCTGTTTACAGGGGGAGAATTGCATTAGTTCTATCTAGTTGGTTCTATCTATGGGGGACGAGGATTAAGATAACGCTATGGTGCTGTTTACAGTTAACAAATCGATTTAATTCCGTTTTAAAGTCATTTTTCTACTCGATGATTTCTGTTTTTGATTTTGACTGTTTGGTCCGGATTTGGTCCCCAACCGCGCAGAAACTGCGCTTAAAGAGCGCGCGCAATCGGATTACCAGCGGCGACCGTCAACACACCTCAGCGATGAGTCAGCGCCGCTTCCGTCACATCAAAATTCTTCAAGGGTCATTGCTTAAGACCGCGTACTTTTGCGTTCTTTGTTTATGCGCTGTGCGCTGCGACGACATTAACCCATGCGGGTTGTCTCTTCCTAATTTGTTCACATTTTTGATGTGCCGAATACATCTTGCACGTTCGTGTGTTAAACGTGTCAATCGGCGATTTCATCATGTGATGTGTGCTGCCACAGAGCCGATTGCTGGGTGGCGGCGTTTGTGTTTTTGCACAAACGCACAGTCAGAGTTATGCAAATAAGAATTACGGGAAACAAGCGCTTAAAAGCGGTGAATCAGTGGAATTTTTGTGTTTTTAAATTTTTGGAATCTGCGATCCGTTCTGTGGTTTTCAGTGGTTCATTTTTCGACGGTAGTGAAACTTTAATTAAGCGTAAACGAGACTCAATTAATCCAGATAAATCTACTTTCTGCTTGTTTTTAATAACACTTTAAGATTGCAATTGTGGTGATCTACCGTTGATTCTTTTTATTTTTGTATTTTTGATGCTGCCGCTGTACTTCAGCGGCCCTGTTTTCACCTAGAGTGTCGCAAAAAACAAATATGTAGTTGGTGCTGTGGGACAATTCAAAAATCATTTACTCCTAAAACTTGAAATCTTGAAAAGGATTATCCTTTTTCACATTAGCTCTTAATCAAAGTGATTTTCCAGTAGCAAAGGGAAGAATTTTGCTCAGAAGATATGAGCGGCTTTAAGGGGTGATTGAGCTTTACGTATTCAATGCGTGTCCATCTATAAGTAAGTGACTGTGATTGAGTAGTTTTGCTCTAAAGCTCTAAATTGACAATTTTTGCGGCCAATTCCGATTCATGTGTTTCCAAAGTTGCTCTGATCTTGAGCACAATTTTAAAACTCCAAATTCGCTGAGAAGAATGATCTTCACGAAGCAAGTTCTCCAGTTTTGCCGAAAACGATTCTTAAATACAATTTTCGCTCAATTTTTGCTTGAGCCAATTGAGCGTTACGAGATTTGGCAGTCGTTTTTTGGTGTAAGGCCGGAAGCTTTTAATCTACCTATGAAGTTTTCAATTGTCTTTTAAATTGCCCGCTTTGATTTCATGCAATTTTGCATTTTTCTGGGATGGTCTTTGAATGATTAAGCTGAATTTATTTTCTTTACAATTTTTTTTTTGCATCGATGTGGTCTGCCCTTCTTTACAGTTTGAATTAGAGTAAACAGGTTTGAAAAATGAGACAGAAAGTGCACTTCCGCTATGAGGGCTGATGCGCAGTCTATTTATAGTCTATCTACGTCTTGCTTCGCATTTCAGAGCCTTGAGGAAATTGTGCGCTAACGCTAAGACTTTTCTATATTTAGCTTTCGCTTTCACGGTTGTTCTGTTATTTTAATTTAAGTTTCGCTGTGGCAAAGCAACAACGAGTTTATTTTGTGGCTCACGGAAAGCACGTGAACAATTTTTGCCATATGTAAAATTTTTGGTAGTTGATGCGTGTTCCGTTATCTTAATTTAGTACCCAAACGAGCCGCGATTTGTCCGGACCTACAAGGATGCGCATTGATGATGTCTGAATTTTTGTTCAGGTGTACAAGCTGCAAATCACAAGGTATCACAAGATGTGAGAGCCGTCACAGCTTTCTAATCCGCTTTCTTAACAAAATTTTTTGCTTGCTCCAAATTAGAAACAACAAGTCAATTTTTTGCTTTGTTCAGTTCGTTCACAGAACTTTTAGTAACGACAAAATATGAAAAATTGTGGGAATGATGGAAGTCAATCAAAGTAAACTCAAGGTGAATAAGTTCATCTAAATAGTAGTCTATTCGATATATATATATTCAGTTCGATCTTGTTTTAATTTGTCATAAATTCTTTTATTTTTGCACCATCATTTATCTTTTGCATTTCGAGTTGTTGTATTATTTTAAATTACAGTGTGGCACAGAGAAGCAACAACGTGTTTAATTTATGGCTCACGGCACAACAATTTTTGTTTTAATTTGTCATGAATCTTTTCATTTTCATAAAATTGATCACTTTTAATCCGTATTAACTGGAATTCGTGTTTTTAAATTTTTGTCATAAATTTTTCGATTTTAGACAATGTTGAGGACAACTGTGAGTAGACTTTTTTTTTGCTCTGGAACAGTAGGTAGAGGCGAGATTGAGCAACATTTTTGTGCCGGCTAGATGGTCATTTACAGGTTTGGTTCCGTTGCTTTTAGAGTCTAATCGATTTTCCGAGCTGCCCAAATTTGAGTTAAGTTTTTTTAGCAACTTTAGTTTTTGAGTCCGTTTGCCTTGTGATTGTCATAATCGATTAGACATGAGAAATTCTTTTATCTCTGTTAACCGTTTTTGTTAACCATGGATATCTTTCAGAAGTTCGTAAAGTTGTATTTTTTTTTAGGAGAAACGACAATTTTAAGCAAACGTGTGGCAAAAAAGTTATACGTGTTTTGTTTGCTTACAAGTGAGTATGTTTCTAACATTGTTTTCCCTTTATTCAAGTATCTTTTTTAATCCCAAAGGTTACTGAAGGCAGACCTAATTTTGGTAAGGTTGAAAACCAGAAAAGGGCAATAATTCATAAAGACACGTTGCTGAAAAGTTTCTGTTACTAAAATAATTAAAACAATTCATCAGGGAGGTTAGCGGTACATTTTTGGGCGGCGGACTCCAGTGGTATCAGTAAAGAATGTTTATAAAAATTTGATTTCTTTGCCATAAAACACTGCAAGAATTGCTTGTAACCAGTTCATTTCTATTTCAAACAGTTTTCTTTTAGTTTGAATCGATATCTGCCATAACCAAACAACAAGCAAGGCGCACATAAAATGCAGCTTTTTTTGCACGCAGTTTTGTTTACATACTTGATGATTTGTTTTGTCACAAACTTTTGTGTCGTCTCCTAAAAACAGATCAATGCATTTGACACTGTTAAACGTATATTGTAAATTGTTTTGGAAGCTCAGGGCTATTTCACGTTTTGATGATAAATTTGAATTTTTGCTCAGTTTTGTTATGTTTTGAGAAGAAATCAATATAAGCCGGAAGCTTATAATCTACCTAAGAAGTATGATAGTTTGCAATTGTCTTGGTGCGGCCACCGATTTTATGCGATTCTGCATTTTTCTGGGATGGTTTTTCTGGGATGGTGAACGATTAAGCTGAATTTATTTTCTTTGATTTAATTTTTTGCATCCATTTGTTGCATTTGCATTTTGCTTTGTTTGCGCGTTCTTTTCTGTTTTTTGTCGCTTTTTTCGTTATGTGATTTAAGGTTTTAAAAAATCAATCTTTGTTGTTAACATTAACTCGTAATTGCGATAGTAATCCATTTGAGACGTAGCTTTATTAGTTTTATTTATTTTTGCCTACGTGTGAAAAATGAGCCTAGAGGACACAAGCGTATACAATGATCGCTAAAAGAAATGCGAAAACACAGTGATAAGATGACTGACATTTCACAAACTTCATCAGCCATTTCAATCAATAACACTTATACAGTTTTCATGTTTTGAAGATTTTGTTTAAGCTTTTTTTTAAGCTTGTTTAAGTTTAACTGCATTAGAACACTTGTTTTATCTACAACCAAAAATTAGAAATAATGTGAGAGTTTTTCTGCTGTTCGCATTTATCGCAGCTCATATTCACATGCTAAACATGCGTTGTGCGCTGGTGATGCGTCTTCGTTTGTCTATTTACTCATAAATGAGACTCAATTAGACGAGATAATTGTATTTTTTGGTTATTTCAAATAGGAAAATAACACTAAGCTTAGAGTCTTATAACAAGAACGATGACTAAGGAAATCTGAGAATTAGGCAATGATCAGAATTGTCGTGGCCTGCTGGTTACTCTTGCTGGGTATTTTTGATGCTTTCGATAGTTAGCGTCTTTGATTTTTACGCACAATGTGACAAAACACAAACCGTTGGTGCTCTGGTAGTTACCGGAATAGGCAAAATTCAATTTGCTAATTGGAACATAGGATCTTTTGAAAGAAGTGGGCGGTTATAATGGCTGATTGAACTTTTCGTATTTTTGTGTGTATCTATCGAGAAGTAACTGTCGTTGGGGATTTTTTGCGACACCTATCTTTGGATTGGCATGTTCACTTTGCCTGTTATATATCTGGGAACATCAGAAGTGGCGACAAATAACAAAAATATTTACAGTTATGGTTATTTTGGTTTTTAGATTTGATTGTTTGATTATGCTGTGATTGGTAATCATATTTTAGTCATAATAGCTGTGGGTGCCTTTTTAGTTTTTACGCAATTTTTAAATTCAAAAATGGATGCGCGTAGAAGTGTGAACTTTACGAATCAAACAAGTTAATCAAGTTGCCTGTTCATAGTAAAACGAATAGCGTGGATAGCTTCTGCAACAGTTATTTGCTAAAGGATTGTTACTACAAAATTCGTCAATTTGTTTTTTCACTTAATTTTTGGTGCGAGATTGAAAGCAACAGTTTTTTTGGAAAGCAGCCAGCAACTACAAATCTTCCTAACAAGTATGATTTTTTTTGTCGCGGCCGCTTTGGACCATGTAATTCTGTTTTTCTGACCAGTTTTCTGAAATGATTTTTTAATGATAAACTGAATCCTTGGATCTGAATTTTTTGCATCCGAAAACATGACCAGGTTTGTTCGCGGGTGCGGCATAAACGGCACAAACGCACAGTCAGAGTTATGCAAATAACAATTATCAGAAACAAAAGCTTAAAAGCGGTGATTCAGTGGAATTTTCGTGTTTTTCTATTTTTGGTTGCTTGCTCAATTGCAGACAGCTGTAAGTGTTGAAGGCAACTGTAAGTAGACTTAAACCAGGCAATGCTCGTATACATATAGGAGACTAATAATCCAGGGGAGAATTTTGGTTTTCGGCCTCAATTTGAGGTGAAAGTTCAGTTTTTTAGCAACTCTACTTTTCGAGGCCGTTTTCGACCTTGTGATTGTCGTATTTTTTAAAATTTTAAAGTTTGCAAATGGACACTGCGATTTCAATTTTTAGGGTTAAGTTCTTGTTGATTGCTAGCTTGGTAGCGATGCGAAATTCTTTAGCTCTGTTAACCGTTTTTGTTAACCACGGATATCTTTCATAAAGGACGGGGCTTAAAGTTGCAAAAAACTGCTATTCACAGGCGCATTATTGAATTGTTGACGAGCTAACTTTACAATGCGACTGGTGTGACTTACAATCGTTCATCAAAGTGTTTTTTTAATTCAGTACATTTTTGCAATAGTTGATTACGTTCTTGTTCTTGTACGTTCTTGTACCCGCAAATCAACTTGTAGCCTCTTTGGCGAAAAATAGTTTTGTTGCTTTTACCCAGTTCATCTGAATATTTGCTGATTTCTGGTACATTTTGAAAATTTAAAATCATCTCTCATTGCCGACTCGTTTTCATTCTTTTAAGCTGCCCATGTTCATGTGATAGGTTAGCGTACATTTAAATCGGTAGTAGTGAAAGAAATTCTAAGCAACTCATCAGCTAATTCTTCTATCTAAGGTTGGTTGATGTTTTGCCTTTACTTTATGTGTTTTTCTTCGGTTTCTTTATTAAATAATTAACTTAAATCACTTTCTTAGCTCGATTCAATCAATTTTTGATACTGTGATTTCCACTTTGGTTTGGCTTTTGATTACAGCATCTTTTTAAGCGATGGTTTACAGTACACTATTAGAGAGAACAGAACGTTTTTTTTAATTATTTCATTTATTATTTCATTATCACACTTTTATCATAAAATGGAAAATTGTGGTCTGTGTATGGCAAATTATGGGTCTCTATTTTCAAGAGTTGAACAGAGCTAATTTTTGTTGTTCATGTGCACTCGCAAATTCTCGGCATAAAAATCGCTGCATTCTTGAATTTTTGCCGACAGTTAGCTTGTCTTTATTTTAAGTTTAACACCGGGGATATATTATCCAGTTCAGCTATAGTTGATCTATTTTGGATTTCTTCTTTCAGACTTAATATTCTCGAAAGCACTAGGTATGTATAAATTCTGTATTGCGATCACGTTCCATTTGATTGACGCCAACGTGTTTGGCGTCAATCAAACAGGGCATAAAAATAGCTGCAGTTAAAGAATTATCAGTAAGCTAAGTTGATTTTTGCAGTCTACTGTTGGCGCCACCAATTCACTATTTGGGTAAAACGTCGTTTGGTAACACAATGAGTATTGCTTGAGATTCTGCAAATCTCAGTTCAACTCACGATTGCAATTCGAAGTCATTGTTTTTTTTATATTTTTGGATTCCATTTTAACTTTGATCTATTTGATCTATTTTTTAATTCCCTTGGAGTAATTTAGCCTTAATTTAGCACTAGGTAGAAATTTTCTATTTTGATCACGTTCCAAGCGAAACACGTTGGCGTCAATCAAATAGTGCGGCCATAATATGTGGAGCCTTTTTCAAGCTCCGAAACGCAATACTCTCCCATTTCCTGTCCTTTTGCTTCTGCTGCAAAGCTCCAACTGGACTTCCGGTCCGGCAGCAGCAACTCCAGCTCACATCATTTCCCGCTCAGCATCCACTCCATTGACCTTTCGATCTTTTATCCAGTTCGTTGACTCGGCGCTCTCGTAGTCGACGTCAATTGTGGACCGAATTTATTTGTCCTCCTCTCTTTGTGACTCATCGCTCTTTGCGCGCCGCTCCGCTTGCACGGTTCTTGATTTTACGATTTTTCGCGATTGCACCGATGACTAACACAACGGCGCGCCGCGAGCGTTCAAAGCACAAATCGACGTGTGTGTTCGCAGTTTAACGAAGAGAAACAGACCTGTGCAATTAAGAGTCACCATAGACCGCCGTCCGCCATAAATGGGCGACAATGTCTACCGTGCGGGCACGTCGACGACTACGGTAACCGAGACGGAACGTTTTCAGCTGGCCAGACAGGACGCCTCTGTGAGCAGTCGGAAAAGTCCGCTGGGAAGGTTAGCTTGTGGTGCAGTTTTGATGTTGTTTGGTGGTCTTAGGAATCGTTTCAGATTTAAATTTTATTTATTGAATTTTTGACGCTTGGGTTAACTTAAATCAAATTTGTGAAGCAGTGAAAATCTGCTTGCTGCTGAGAATTTATTTCAATACACAGAATTTATTATTCACTGAAAAAAATGAACGTTTAGATTTTTGAACATTTATTTTTTAGACTAAAACGCAACTTTAGTCTATTTAGTCAGATATTTCCGTCTTATTTTCTTTTTTGTTTTTTTCTGCGTGCTGCTGATAATTCATATTTTTGGTATCCTTCATCAGTGTTAAAAATCAACGTATACTAACCAAACCGAAACCTTAATGTTCGCGTTTCCGACTCTGGTCTCAGAAATGAAATTTATATTTTTTGGACGGGTGAGTAACTGCCATTCAGAAGTTCACTTTGTTTTATTTAAATGAGCCAGTGATTTAACAATTATTCTGGTTGTTTAGCATAGCATCCATAATTATGATTGAGATCGACATTGACATAATTAGAGACTAAAACGCAGTTTGTGTTTTGTTTAGAAGTTCGAATTGATCTCAAACACATTCGCATTGGGTTCTCCAGAAAATTCATGGTGGTTTTTGGTATTTCGGGTACTTGAAATTAACTTTTTATTGCACTAATTGTTAAGAATGTTGTTTTTTGTGCTCTACATGGGCGTTTGCGATCTCAATTTTGAGTCATCTTTCTATGGAAGCTCTAATCTTAATTTTCAGTTAAATCGAATCGCAAATAACGTAATAAGATCGATAGAAACAGCAAGTGTCTTGCAGGAGGTTTTACGTCGGTTTTTCAGAGCAAGTCTGCTGTATTTGAAAAATTATTAAATTTTTAAAAAATTCAGAAATTAGATTTAAAATTTTAATAATTTTTTAATTCCTTTTTTACAGTTATTCTCTAAACAACAGCTATCTTTCTGGTATCTTATTTATCTTTTTTTGTTGCAAAAATCTATGCTAAAAATTAGAGATGACTTTTTTGCTGTTTTTCATGATAGCAATCATGTGAAGATCAAGGCGCACAGAAGCGGTAAAGCGTGATTCGGTAATTCGAATTGGAAATAAGGTGCGATCGATGGAAACAATAAGTGTATATGATGGTTTTACTGTCTGTCGGTTTTTTAAAAATTATTAAATATTTAAAAAATTCAGAAATTAGTTTAAAATTTTAATAATTTTTAAATTTTTGAATAAGATTTTATTCTCTGAACAGTTATTATCTTAACACAAAATTAGAGATGATTTTTTTATGTTTTCCATGATAGCAAATCTTGTGAAGGTGAAGACGCACTGAAACTTCCACAAGCGGTACACCGTATTTGAATCGGAAATAATGTGCAATCTATAGTAACAGCAAGTGTTTATCTCTTGCACTGTCTGTCCGTTTGTCTGAGTTTGTCTGTCGGTTTTTAAAAATTATTAAATTTTTAAAGAATTTAGAAATTTGTTTAAAATTTTAATAATTTTTGATTCCTTGAATCCAGTTTTCCCCTAAACACAACAGCTTTCTAACAAAGTTTTGTTTTAGTACTAGTATACAATAGGCATTTTTGTCATCGTACCGTCCCTCCAGTCGCAAAGGCTAGACGTGTTTTTCTCGCCTTAACACCGATGGTCCCTCGCTGGTCCTTTCCGCTTTAGCGCTCACTTCGCGCTCCATTTGCTACAATAGTTGAGTGTTTACATTGCGACACAAAACCGCACAGATTCGGTGAGTGACTGACTCACTCACTAGCCTCTAGCGTCACTCGCCTCTGACTCATCAACCTCCTCGTCAACCACGACCGCCCAACCGACCTGTGTACTTTGTGATTGATTGCACAATGCGATGAAATTGTTGCCGCCACCTTTCAGCAAAGCAGACGGAGCAACAAACAAAGACAAACACGGGCGAACAAGGTCAAGGAAGCAAAGACAACTTGGAAATTGATTTCAAAACGTTACGCAATCACTCGGTCGACGAAATTTTCAATCGCCAACCGCAAAGATCATGACGCGACGGTCCAAGAGGTGACAGCGGCGATGACGCGAGACAGAAAAAGTGACGTGACACGTCGATTTGCACAGGACAACGTGTGCGATCGGGAAGTGACGAAATTTGTCGTTTGTTGCGAGCAATGAGTGCAACCGCTGATCAAATTTTGACAATCAAATAGAGGTGATAAGTGCAGATTGGTGACGTGATGCGGTGTGCTTTAACCGTAAATGATGCGAATGGTTTTTTGAACATTAGGTGATAAGACGACCAGTCATTGAGGATGACGTAAAGCTACATAAAGTAGAGAAGAGGAGATTGCGCTATCTGAACGAATTAGGCATTCAAAATCGCATCGCATCGAATATCTACGAAATCAAAAATATGCTAACGATTCGATGCATACATGAAGCAAATACTAAAATTGGGAGCAAAATCATGTAGTCAGACTCCTACAAAATCCTACAGGGTCCAATACAAAAACAAACAAAAGCTATTTGACTTTTTTAATGCAAAATAATGAGGAAATTAGCTCATTACCTGTTGCAAAAATAATGCGTTGACTGCAACTATTAACTAAGCGCTAAGAAATAAACACAATGTAACCAAAATGGTTGTTGTTCCCATAACAAATTGTAATTAGCGAACAGAACAGTCAAAAATGCAAAAACAACTTGGAAGACACGAGCCGTTAACCGATTTGTTAAAACTTTTAGTATCAGTGCGTGTGATTATGCGTTTAATTCCGATCCTTAAATAAGCGCCAAACAGCGACAGAACGAAGATGTAGCGTCTCCCAACTCGCTTCAAAAAACAACAAAGTTCTAAAAACAGTAAAAAAATAACACAAAAACTGGTCCTCCAATTACTAACTGAATTGTCTAGACTAGGCGCTGCTAGAATGTCTAGACTTACGGCGTGATCTTTATGGGATTCACATAAATTTAGTGATAACACTGTTAAAAGTTTTTTTTTTAAGTTTGCATTGTTTACAGCTGCTTAGTTCAATTCTCTCATTACCAAAAAATAAAACAATTTTTAAATCAGTTATGTCGGATCTACTCCAACAAAAAATTTCAATTTCGAGACACCAATTAATGATGCCTCCAGTATTACAGTAAAATTTTGTTAAGAAGCTGATATGGTTACAAAGCACGGACAAGCAATTCCAAAAATATAATTCAAAATCCATTTCATAATTGTTCTGTCGCCTTATGCTTATAAAGCTAAAGTCAAAGTCAAGCTCCAACCAGCAAAAAATTCGAATGTGACTATGTCATTAAAACTGGCTAAAAACTGATCTTCAACGGCTTTGTTTTCAGGTTCTCAAAGCTTGTCTTAATCTATGCAAATCTAACTGGCGCAGACAAAACCTAAATCCAGACAAATGCTTCTTTTAAAATTTAACTTTTGCGTGCAACTTTTTAATTTACCATTTTTTGGTGATTCTGGTTTTTAAAAATTTTGCACAAACAAAAACCGCAAAAATATTTCCGAATAATTTAACGGGCATTAAAACAATCCTAGTCTTCTGCGAATAAAATGTAGAAGCATGTAAAAACGCTAAGCTGAGCATGTTAAACAATTATTTTGCAAATCTCGGTGTCGATCCAAAAATGAAAAACTGTTTTACTTGGAGATCATCATTAGCAATTTGAAATTGAACTTGACAAGCACAGTTTTTCACTTGTTTTTGTCTTACAAAAATATTTTTTAATTAATGCACCAAGTTTTACATCTTATCAACAACTCGGTGATCTTGTTATTAAGTTTCTTGTCAATAAAAAAGAACAAACCCGATCAAAGAACGATTGAGAACAATCAAATCGAGAATCTTGGTTCCAAAAATGGTCTTTTTAATTGACCGTTTCTTTACGTTTGAAACATCGAAAATTGTACAAACAGATATTTTACCTTAGATAAAACCAGCTGTTATGCTCAAAAATTAGATTAATTTTCCAAGCCATTCTGAATTGACTCTTTATCAAGATTTTTTCGAAAAATTTCGAAAAAAATTTACGGTTTGATAATGCGGAGTTCTGTAACTAAACGCTTTAAAATAAATTGAGTGAATGTCTTCCATATTCGCCAGCGGCCAGCGCTTCTGATGTTCCTAGTTAAGAGCGCAGAAAGCCACATGACACTGATTTATAATTAATTTTTGGTCGTAGTTTGAACATCCAAAAAATCCCCTCCAAACGGAACACACTCTAGACATCTATGCAACGTTTGATCTACAAATTAGGTTGCGGAAAACACTTTTGTACGCAGAAATTTCCAATTTCAAAACTGAACGATTTGAGCAGCTTCGTTACAGTTGTTTATTAAACAACCCTAGCCCTCAGCCTCCTATAATCGCAGCCATTCGAACCATGTGTTATCAAGTCCACCTACGCATCCTATTCTGATCCATTGATCTGATCCCTGGATTATGTTAAGAATAACGTTATCAACCTACGTCATCAACATTTACCTCTGTAGAACATGTATCCGCAAACCATCGCCGCAGCCACAATTACAGCGGCTTTTGTGCGCAAAATTTCAAATACTAAAGCGGATTACCTCTCTTTCCACCATTGACTCACCACCATCAACACAATTTGCACTTCCAAACCGTAGGCGTGGCCGCGATCGCCAGGGAGAAGACCAGGGGGAGGTACCGCAACCCTCTCCCACGATCACCGCAAGACGTACGGAAAGGAACCTGATAAGCTCGCCCGCTCGCTTAAGTACATAAACACACACGACGCCCGGCTTCTTCGTCAAATTGAATGCCAATTGCTCAATCGCCGCGACTGTGACTATTTCGTTCGCTCTCTCTCCTCCGCTCTCGCTCGGTGCGTTCTTATCATCAAGACAGAGAACCGCTAGTGATAGGCGAAAGCATCGTAAAAGTCGTCTCCGTTCGGCGCGCGCTCCACGTAAGCAATTAGCAACAGCAGCAGCAACAGCAAAGGTGGTGAAGATCGTCTGCAAAGGCGACGTCGCCACACGATGTCTTGCGACTCAGCGCCAGCTGAGCTGATGTGTGTGCGCTATGGAAGCGTTGACGACGAGTTCTATCGGATCCCTGGCCACGTTTACGGCCGCCCTAATATGTGCGTTTAAACCCCACAGACCCATTTCTTATCACTGGGATTTTTTTCGGTATTGTGTTGACTTCGATTTATTGATTTTCTTGGTGCTGCACACCTCGATTACCTCGTGTGGTATTTGAAAATTTCGAAATAAAAGGTGGTGTTTACAAATTGACTTAGTTGAGTGGAGTGGAGCAGTGGTGGAATGTTTGGTTTAGAGAAAGGTTACGGTTGGTAATTGTTTGTCTATTAAATGTCATGCTTGTGGTTATTTATTGAGCTTCTAGCGGAGAACTTCAACTGCCTGGAAGGGAAACTATTGAGGTTAGCTGAAAATGTTGGTTTAAATTTTTGAACATTGAACAGTTATTTATTTTGGTTAACTTTCCATTAAAACGGTGTTTATATTTAAATTTTATAATTATTTTTTAAATAATTTATAAATAATAGGAATCATAAAATTAGCAGAATTTATCACATTTTCAATTTCTTTATTATATAATTTTTTAAATAATTGAATGTTTTAATAATTTAATTTTGTTTCAATAAAGATATCTATTACGTTTTTCAGTTACACAATTTAAATGACGGAACATTAGCTATGAACTGAGCCACGAGCCATCGTCTTCAGTTTTAAATCATTAATTTTTGTTATCAAGCAGGTATTGTTGCAATATAACGAGCATATGATATAGAATTTACAAATTTTTTGAGCATAGTTATTGTTTTTCTGTCATAGACAATCTGTTAATTATAGGATTTAGCTTAATGTTCTTTGTTTTAATAGTATTTTTGATAGTTGGTAGTAGTCATTAGAACCATGTAGTAATGCTGTACGCAATTAATCTCTACGATTTATCTTTCAAAAATGTTTGCAGGAAGTGCAACTGCATCTGCATTAATTTGCGTTGAAAAGTGAAATAACCATATTTTTGGCATTTTAATTAAATTATTTAAAGTTTAAGTTTTAAATTGTTGTATACGTGTCTCTTTTTTTGATCAACTGACAAGATTTCAATCTCCATCAGTTGCCTTTAGCATTTGTTTTAGTCTTTGTGTAGCTGCTGAAATCAATGTTTTCCAACTTTCAGCCTTTGACATTCAAGTTGTTAGAGAAGTGCACGCAAGCTAAATTTGAAATGAGCATGTCTGGTTCGTATTCTATCCTCCATGTAGTAACTTTTGTTAATCTGATTTGATTTGATCTGATTAATTCAATTCCAGGACCGACGACCTATGGCTCGAGCTTGACGAAGACTTTGATGAAGACCTCCTCGTACCTTCCGATATCTCGCCTCGGAACCCCATGGCTCCGACCATAAGCCTTGCGTCTTACCGCGAAAACGGTGACGTTTTGAAGGTGAGTACGTTTGAATTACCCAGCGGCTTCCCTTGTTCGCATCATCCTTGTTGTCCCGCTGGCGTAGGCGAATCTCCGACCTCTCATTAGCGCGGTATCGAACGCTTGCGATCAAGGCCGTTTTCGGTATTTTTAGGTCTAGGATTATGACTTTACGGGTTCAATTGCTTTCGCGGCTGTAAAAAACTGCCCACTTGTTGTAACCAAAATCGATGTTTTTGACTTTTTTAATCGTTTCGGCGAACAAGAACTTTCACTAACTCCCCTGATATGCGCACGCGCAAACGTCAACTCTTGACGCAATTGTTATTATGGGCTGTTTTTGCTAATCCGCTCATCTGTCGGATTAACTCTTTTGTGCGCTTTGTATCACGTCTTAGCCACGGTTGCCACATTCAAATTGCGACCATTTTTTGGTGTTTTTTTCACGAAGAGAAACCAGTTCTGAAGACAGTTTTCTGAGTTTTTTGAAGCATTTAGAGTGTGACTTTGAATTACGGTGGAACAATTGAAAAGCTAAAACAAGCAGAAAACTGAACTTGAAATTTTGTAGTTTTATTTCAAATTGTACCAGCACAAACTTCTGTATTTTGAAAGCTTTACCCTTTTTGTGATTACAATTTGATAAAATTTTTGCTGCCGTATAGTTGTCGTCGTATTTCAAGATGTCTACAGAGACATTTTTGGTAAATGACCGTCAATTTTTGGTAAATTACCTTTAGGTTTCTTGGAACAACAGTAAAAACCCCATTAATAATCGTCAAAAAAGTTTGGTTTTTTGATCACATGACTCCAACATCAGTTGCATTTGCATTTTTTAGTTGCATTTAAAAAAGATCATTCATTAAAAAATTGTAAGATGCTTCCGTTGTCGTTGCACATTGCGTTTTTGGTGTTAAAGAAAAGAGGCCATGGGTCAACAAAGGGGGTCAGTCAATAACAATCAACTAAACAAGCCTGGATCTAAACTTAAAAATTCAAAAGTCATCTTTATTTTTTCCATAAAATTACGAGCTTTGCTTTTCTGTGATTTGCTGATTTTTGTGATGTGGTTTTTAGGGTGGAAATTTTTTGGGGGGGGGGGTGGCCATTTGAATTATTTGAACAGTAAATAACCATTAAAAAACGTTTGTTTTGACTGAAATTGTCCGATTTTGAAGAACATAATTGAGCTTTTATTGTGTACAAAAACTTTAAATCTGCATGATGGTTTCAAATTTGTGATTCTGGCGCTATCGGCTGATTTTTCAAACGTTGTGCAGTTTTTTGTACGCGTGTGCTGCCACCTGAACAAAACAAACCTTCGTTCCGGGTAAAATTACGTCCTTAAAGATGCTTATAGAAAAGCGTATTCCACTTTTAATCTCTGGTTGGAGGGCAGCGCAGATTTAAAGTGCAGATTATATGTGAGTTGCTCCAATTTGTGTTTTTCGTTGATGCAATGAACCTGACCTTTGACCAAATTAATAATTTTATATCAAGCATTTAACCCTCAATTTATCACACCCTGACATCATATTTTTCGGGTTACAAGCGCTCCTACAAGCGAAAGCGGAAACACGCGGCGGTCTTCGTTTTTGCTTTTGTTTTCCTCTTCTCCATCTTCCTGTCATCTCCTTCTCCCCAATTCAATGTCATGAGTGTTTTATCGTCTTTGCGCGTCAGTTCTCCGCCATCAACTCGTTTTTCGCGCGCGGAGCGCATTTCGACAAATTCGGTGGGAGGTGCAACTCCTCCCCGCCGCTCTTCAGAGCGCGCGAGCGCCGAAAGGGTCGGCGCGGTTAATCCGCTCGTAATTGCCACAACCCCCGTCATCGTCCGCTCACCAGCACCGCTACTGCTGTTCTGCTGCTGCTGTCGACCAGGGGCAGTTGGCAGAGTAGAGTATTTAGTACCAGAGTCCTCCACTTCCAGAATCCACTGTCATCTTCTGTCCACGATGATGTGTACCCTCGTTCAGAGTCCCCTCTCCGAAAAACAACCGAATTCTGGCAGCCTCAACACAACCTCCGTGCTCCACCATCACAACTCGCTTGTGGCGCCTTCAAACGGCGGCTCCGGCAACTGCTGCATGTCGCCCTCCTCCTCCATATCTGTGATCTCCAACAATCGCGGTCTCTCGTCCGGAGGTCTCAAGATTCCGCCGCTCAAGTCGCCAACAACGTTCCGCAAACAGGCGACCATCGACGAGAATCCCTCGCCGACACTCTCCACAGTGTCGCTGTCGGCGTCGCAGCTTCGCCTCGACTTGCAACATGGGAATCCGCCGACGATCCAGAACGGTTCCGCGTCGTTGCCGAGGTCGCCAACTGGCTCGATTCGATGTAATGGAATCAGCGAGTCGACACACCAACACGTAAGTCGTTTTTGATTCTAATCTCTTATTTTGATTCTTTCAACGTGTACTTGGTGGGAACGGCGTCATTAGGAATTAGACGAGCTGATTTTTTTGGTGATAAAGATCGGTTATCTGATCGGTTAGGACAGCATTGTTTCAAACTTGTTTTTAATTATGCGAAAGTACAATTTAAGAGATGTGATTTTGGGATTTTGAGCATTAAACTGAGCTCACCATTTCTAGAATTTATTTTAATAGAATTTATAGCAACTCAACTCAAAAAATCAAAATTCAAAAAATAAATTATTCTTAAAATTTGATAAATTAAAATATTCTAAAAATTTAATAATTTTGAAAACAGTTTAGTGATCAGCTCGTTTAATTGCGTTTAACTTCAGTAAGTTTAAACCTGCGGAAAAAAAAATTCAAGAAGTTAATTGAATTTTTAAAATTTAATAATTTTCTAAAATTTAATAATTTTTTTTATTTAATAAAACTTTTTTTTGCTTGTTTTTATTTGTTGAAATTATTTTTTAAATTCGAAAACTTGTGTATTATTATTTTTTAAATTTGGTCTGCCTACAAAAAATTAGCATGCGCCGCTGCAAAAGGTCGTTAGAACTTTTCAAGACAAGTGCGGAGCACCTTGCACTTGCATTGCTCGCATGCTAAGCGATGTGCAACTGTGGAAAAACATCTTCAAAGTGCATAATTTCGGCCAAAATATTTATTGAACACAATTGTACTCATCGATAAACAAGCAGTTTCGACCGGTGTTTGGGCGTCTGATAATGTCATAAATCGGAGTTTAAAAATCCACAAAATAATTTGAAAAATATTTATTTTGAAATTTGTACTTTCTTTGATCTTTCAGTAATGGAACAAATTTCAGATATCCAACGGAGAAGTACGCTTACAACAATCTCTCTCAACGCCCTGTCCCACTTCTGCACCCGCGCCTGTGGTCCACCGGAAAGAGTCCGAGTATCGTCGCTTCAAGAGCGAAGGCTCCACCGGTGGACCATGCTCCCTCCCGGCGTCCGAAATGGACGTCGCCATCGACGATCTTTCGCCGATTGCCGACCGAACACTTCGCCTCATCGGTTAAACATCTTCCAGGTTCGTTTGCAAAATTTAAATTAGAAACTCCAATTCGCTGTAACCGAAAATAACCGCGCGTAACCGGTTTTTTGCGCCCATCGTTTCACCCCTCGCGCTGTGTGGGTCGGATGTGGTCTGCTGGTGTCGATTGACGCCGACAGACGTTCCAAAGAGGTCGCGAAACTCGTAAAATGGTTTCAGACAATCAGTGAAGTGAGATAATTTGTCTGGAAAAGGAAATTGCGATTTTGTGAGTTTGACTTGGTCTAAAAGGGGTTTGAACTATGCCTGTATTGTATCCTAACCGTTTTTGTCAGCAGTTTAGGCATACAAAAATGACTTAACTAGCGTTCGTTGGTCAAATCCGTACATTGTAAAATATTCCTATTTGAGAGAACCTTAAATTTTCATTTTTCTATCCCTAAAAATCAGTTCACGAGCTTTTAGTGCTAGAATTTTACATTTCGCTCTTGAACAAGCTGTAAGTCGTTGTTGCGAATTCGGTCTGAGCCCTCCGCCCGTCTATTTTAGTCTAAAATAAACTCGTTTTTTGGCGTCTGTTCATAATTCTTCCATGTTTTTTAAATGATTCACTGCGTATTTCGGCCAAAAATAGCCAAAAAATCAGAAGTTTGGTCAACACAGCAAATTCAACAAATCTTTAAAGACGAA
Source organism: Steinernema feltiae (assembly GCA_007213375.1). NCBI lineage: Eukaryota > Metazoa > Nematoda > Chromadorea > Rhabditida > Steinernematidae > Steinernema > Steinernema feltiae. The sequence continues at coordinate 117 of MQUG01004107.1, read as the reverse complement.
ATTTCGCCAAGTCAAACGTGTCACTATTGGGCAAACAACCAATTGTCGCAAAAATTCGATAGCCTCTGCATTTCAAGTCTTGACAAAAGCCAACTTGACCTAAAATTGCTCGTTGAT